>DF369837.1:0-12085 GCA_000787875.1 Solanum virginianum
TCACATGTTCAAGGATATACCAGGGCCAATATCAAGGTATTTCATCAGACAGGGTTAAGCTAGCAAGGTATCAAGAAAGAATGTGTACATGATGAGCTCAAAATTTTGGAAAAGGGGATTTTCTCACTTAACTGGTGGGTTATTTTAGGCTAAAAGTGGTTTCACTCAAAGAAAAGGCCTACGATCCTTTCCATATCCACCACATCACCAAACTAACTTTTACAGTAACAAGGCAAGTTCTGGGTCCATACAAGATGCATGAATCCAGCAAAATAAGCTCACAGCACACATGGCAATTTCATCCACAATCAAGTATAGACTCACATGTCATGCTTTCAGTCTCAACTTACCTTTATAATATCAAAACAAACATTGTCAAATAATCAAAAATGTATGAATGCATTAATACTCACAACCTCAAAGATTTTGAGGGTACCCAATTTTTGATCAAAACATTGAAAACAACTCTAATAATAATGTATATGCCAATAGAAGATACTACTATGAATTTACCCATTATCTACACTACCTAAACATGCCAGTTCAACAGGAAAATAAATATCCATAAGGAAAAAGTAGCATGGCAAGAAAACCTTGGGATCCAAAATAGGGGAAGTTATGGACTTGAGGCTACTTGAACTTCACCTTAATCCATAACTTCCATTACCCCACTAAAAGATGATACTTTGTCCTCAAAGTAAAGACAAGAACAAAATCGAAACACGATAACATAGAAATATATACATACATTCATTAAAATCCAAGAATAAACATCCAAATAGAACTAAAAATAGTATCCAACATAAACATATTTAAACATAACTAAAGACCAACATAATAAAAAGATTGTCTGAAAAGAAAACAAAGTATCCAATCATAACAAAATGAGTGCTAGGGTCAAAAGAATTCAAACATCAAGGTGCATCAAGCACCGGTCTCTGGCTGACCTATGGGGTCCTGCGACTGACTCTCCTCCTCCACTGCAGTGACGAAAGTACCTGCTCTAGGTGGGATGTGTTGTGCTCAGTCTCTCCGAAAAGCTGCCGATAAAAGCAACTCCTGCACCACCTCCTTAGGTATGGGCTCCTCCTCCTGCCTCTGCTTCTTCAGGGTCAGCTCTGGGTCATCGTGCTCTAGAGGCCTCTTCCCTCGGTGTCTAAATGGTTGGTGAGCCAATCAAATGCATTATCTCCTAAGGGTGCTCCCTCCGGGCTGGAACAGGGGCACCAATATCTGTAATAAATTAGCCTTGAATTTGGTCAACTCTTTTGTAACTGTGTTCATATTAGCAGGCCTAGCTGCTTCAAGCCTCGTGTGAACTCTGGTCTCAAATGCATCGACCCTAGAATCCACTGCTAGGACTCTCTCATCAACTAAATCTTGAGCATATACCTTCATCCTCTCCTTGGAGTCCCAAATAGTCTGATCAATTAATGGTCGATCCCGTGTTGACAACTCACATAGCCTACCCTCTGCCACAGCCAACTTGTAAAGTAGATGATGTTGGTGCTAGAGTGCTGGAGGATGGTATAGACTCGATCTCAATGGTTGGCGTGGACTCTACAGTGGCTAGAGTAGTACCAGTAGTAGCTGGAGGTGACCCTAGAAATCTGAGGCTGTACCGGGAATACCTTTGGGATAACGGGAGGAGCTGTTCATAGTAAGGCCACCAAATTCTCATTAGCTTTTATCAGGCTGGGATCTATAGTGCGTGTCGCCTCTACATGAGGGCCCTGGTTAGGATCGATGGGAACACCTGCTATATTGGATATTCGATGGATCAGAATTGGAAATGGCAGTGAGGTGCTCGTCTAAGCTGAAGCCTAGTGAATCTGCTCTGAAATGATCCGAGCCTAGTCTATGGCATAGCTAGCTAGGATATTGGCCAATAGGTCTGCTCTCTCAAAGGTGACCTCAGGTGAAGTACACAATATCTATGCCTCAAACCAGGGCCACTAGGTCTGCTCTCTCAAAGGTGATCACATTATCCATGAAGGTTGGCCTAATACGCCAATGGATAATGGACCACCAAAACTTGGACCAAAATGATAGGTGCGCTTTAACTATGGGATCTGCATAGTTTGTGACCCACGTTGGCTCTACACCCTCCTTGAAGATTTGACTAGCGATTCACCATAGCAACTTTGTCCTGGCCCCGATATCCTTCCCAATCACCGCTATCCTCATTTTATAAATATAGCTAGCATACTTTGGGGTAAACTAAGGCACTCTATAATTGGGCCCAAACTACACTCGTCTAATTGTCTCCTCCAAGATATCCACTCTCCTCCCTCGGACTGTCACGACCCGTAGCCTAGGCTGCTCGATTAGCCTTTTATTCTTTGGCAACCCCTAGAGTAGTGTAGCAAGATACGCCACATAGAACTCACAAACTATGTAAGTGGCATATTTACCTAGCTGCTGTGTGGTCCACCTAAGTTCATGCTCATCCAACCCAGGATCTAATCCGAGTAATCTCTCCAAACCTGAGGCATTCAACCGGGACTCCTCATGAAATTGATGAACGGCTTGCCTTGCCCCTTAGGCTCCAACCCTTGGTCATATATTTCTTTCATTCCAGGGACACACCATCTATAATCGGCTGGGGGTTGGGGTTGGACCTCTTCTTGCTAGCTCTGGGAGGTGCTTTCTGACTTAGATTCAGAGCCAGAATGTAAAGGGGTCATCTACGGCAAGCTACTATCTGACCCATCCTTATTGCCCTGTTGTTCCTTCTCTTCAGACTGGGAGGAACTACTCACTTCCATGGGTGTTTGTGCTACAAGTGCCTGAGTCTGAGGTCTATTGGCCTTCGGGTCTAGCCTACTCTATGGACTTTCACAAAGCCCTTGGATTGCTTGGTTTTGGAGGATTCATCCCGCAATCTCCATTGAAGAGCTTAAATAGCCCGTTTGTCTTTTAGAGGCATTTTATCTGCAAATAACCCATAAAGTAACATGTAAATCCCAGATGTTTTCTTCACTGAAATACAAAGGAAAGCACAAGAAATAAAAACAAATAAAAATTAACCATGCACTGATGCAACTGTAGATTTGTAGGTACGAGTGTCATTACGACTCATAAGGTGACCTACGAATCGTATACTATCCTGGTAAAACCAGTTATGCCTTTAAAAATGCTTTCTGATCACAAATACGAGATGCAATTATGACTCATAGATGGCCTACGAGTCGTAGTCCTAGTCTTGTACCTAGCTCCAGAAACATTTTCAAAACTTAACAAAGTTTATGAGACCCTCCCTACAAGTCATACCAAGTATTATGAGTCATATATGGGTCCTGTATAAGAAATATAAAGGGATTACAGGTGACTGATGCTTGCTAATGGGGGCCACTATGACTCGTATAGGAACTTATGAGTCGTAGGAGTGCCTCGTAGCTGAGCACAAAGTCACTTGCAATGCCTAACTATTTCCCACACAAAGCACAAATTCAACACAATATTCAACTTAATCATGCAAATAAGAGCAAGGCATGACTAAATGGCACATAACCAATTCCATACTAGCATCGACAATTTAAAACGATCATTATCCCTAAGAGTCAAAACCAGTTCAACCAAACATCATGCACACTGAAAGCAATAAACAATCTAAACTCATTCTTGACATGTCCACAACATCCTAAGAAAGTGAAATCACCATTCACAATGATTCAGTCAAACCCATATGTTCAAGCAGAGGCAATCACTCCCATACCAACTAAATTTCAACTATGACAACCATTCATACCATAAGTGAGCAAGAATTACACACCATATACCAAAAATCACATATTTCATACTCACAATCACCCATTCAAGAATTTAAACAAGGTTCAATCCACAATTCAACTCTTTAAAAGCCTAAACACCCTATATTACAAGTCAATGCTTAAAGATGATCAAACTAGACTTATACACATATAGGAAACAACGCTCATCACTAATTATTAATAAATTAAATCAAAGAGCTTACCAATCAAATTGAGAAGGGAACCAAAGCAAAGAGGAGTGAAATTCATGTCGAAACCCTAAAACTTTATACCCTCGCTAGAATCCTTGCCGGAAAATAATGTGGATTGTTGGGAATTTGGTCGAAAAAAATGATGTGGGTGATGGGGGAGGGTTTTCCATTGCCTCTTAGGGTTTCAGAATTAAATTTGGGGGTCAAATGTTATTTTGAACCCCCCTTTTAAATGAAACTAGGTCGGTGATTAAAATTCCTGCACATCGGGGCTATAAGACCTCGACTACGAGTCATAGGTCATCCTACAACTCATAGGTCCTGGTCTCGTACCATACCCAACACTTGGTAAAAAAATTAGGAATCATACTTGGGCACTACGAACCCCTCTTACAATTCACACGGGATCTTATGAATCATAAAGTTGGCTTGTAATCTATGTGCCAACTTCAGATACTTACTGTTTCCCCCTACGAGGCATGTCTATGAGTCATAGTGAAGACTATGACTCGTATGGCTACTCGTAGGAGCTTCTCCAAGTCCAATTTTTCCAGATCTTCAGTTCTTTCACTTTTTACCTATAAACCATGTCTCAAAACACAACTATTCCAAAAATATTAAAATTGTACCAATTTCTTTCAACAATAAAAACAAACTCACACGTTCTACCTTGGAATTTAAACAACCAAAAACACTTAAAACAAGCCAACAATTATCAAAATACTTGGATTACCTCCCAAGGAGTCCGTTATTTAACGTTGTGGCTCGACTTTGCTCTCATGGATAATCAGACTTCTCCATGAGTTCCATCACTGCTCCTTCTACTTTTCTTTTGTTCATCTTGGACTGCATCTAGTTGCTCAACGAGCTACTCAATCCTATCACCAAGACTTTGCATCGATGTAGTTTGTTGTTCCACTTTGTAATTACATTTGAGGACATCAAACTTTATCTCCTTGCCAATGTCATCTTGCTCATTCACCTTGATTAGGACTTGTTCAAGCATATGCTCAAGCTGAGACAATTTATCACTGATACAATATTGATAGCGTAACTTGTCCAATGTGCCGCATTTTCATTTTTAGTTTTACTAGAGGCTCCCGTAGGTACACTAGTAGTTGGTCTGGCTTGCCCTTGAAGGGGTTGGTAGACTTGGGCAACTGTAAGTAGCTTGTCCATAAACTCAATTATCTCATTAAATGGTCACCTTACGAATTCCTAACAATCTCTTCCGAACAATGTGTCAGCTTGCCCTTGTAGTTCAAAAGTTAGTGCTCGATAGAAGCTAGTTTCCCATTCATCATCAATTAGACTATGATTATGATTTGCTGTCAAACACTGCTCGTATCACTCCTAAGCCACTACCAAAGGTTCTCCTGGCATTCTTTTGAAGTTATAGATGTTGTTCTGTAGCTTTTGCTTGTTGGACTTCTTATAGAAGTTTCTGAGGAAGACTCTCTATACCTCCCCCCAATTTGAGCAAACATCAGGTGGGAGGATTGACCACTATTCTGCAGCTTTATTCTGGAGAGTCATGGGGAAAACATGAAGAGCCACAGCCTCCTAAACAGGATGTCTTGTTCCAAGAAGCTCCCTCAGTGTTTGATTGAAACTTGGTAGATGAATTTGGGGATCTTCGGACCCTTGCCCATGAAATAGGGCACGCCACTGTAAAGCTTCCAACAAAATGGTTGCAATGTACAGCTTCTGCTCAGTCATAGTGCCAGCCAACTTGTACCTAGAATTACTAACAAAAACAAATAGAAAAAGTAAAATACAAGAGACTCTAGAAATTAACACTAGGATTAACTAATAGTGAAATCAAATCAAAACCTAGTTGTATTCCCCAGAAATGATACCATAATTTTTTATAGATGATGGTCACGGTCCAATAAGAAAGCTCACTCTATCAGTAATTAACCTAATCGAGGTTAGGGTCAAGTACATAGGGAATATAGGGTTTGACCGTAAGATTTCACTACTAACCATTTCTAGTATCTATAACTACAATCTCTAAATTGGGGGAGGAAGGGTTGTGATTCAAAAACAATATAAAATAAACACTCATTAAAATTCAAGAAAACACTCAATATTGGGGACAACTTGGAAATTGTGTTTCCCATGGTTCGTTGACTCAATTACCCTAGATAACATAACTATGACCGGTGAATCACATGTAGGATAGTAGCTTAGGTTCTTCCAGCCCTCTTGTGGAGGTGAAGGTCGAATTTCACCATGACACTTGGTCAACGACCATGGCATGCCAACTAACCATTACCTATTAAGCTATTCAACCTCCCTTTGGTCAGGTTTGGTCAATTAGACGGGAACACATCAACTGAATCCTGTCATCTACTTCTATTTTCCTATTCATCACTACCTTGGTCGGGATCATGATAGTAGGCAGGGTTTCATGTTGTCCACCACCAAACAACATTAGTTATGAAAGGAAATAAATAATACATGTAAAACCCCAATCATAGACATGCACAAAACCTAGGTCATTGCAAGTCAACTACCCATTGTTTCCACAACCCTAAGTTATGGGTACAGCTACTCATGGCTAAGATAAAACAAGAAAAAATGCACATAATTGACATAGTTGAGGGTTTTACCAATAACAATGAAGGAGATAGGCAACATAAGTTGCAAACCCACAAGCTTGATTGATCAACAATGAGTACAAAGCAAGTCTTGCAATCCTCAAAATGGGTTTCCCAAAAGATAACAATAATCTCCTCTAAAAACCTAAGAAAACCTTCAAAGTGTAATGGAGAAATGTCTACTATTCGAACTCTCTCTCAAAAACCTAACTTAAACTATTTATAATATTTACAAAACAACCTAAGACTTATGTAGAAAAGACAGTTGGCATCTGATAAATTTTGCATTTATGACTCATAGGTTGGCCTACGAGTCATAGTCGGGGTCCCGTATCAGGTTCTTGGAATCTTAGACTGAACTGGTATGATCCATAGGTACGAGTCATTACTTGACCTATGACTCGTATATTTATCTCATAGTCTTGGCTTTTAGTTTTCTTGGACCAACATTTTGGCCCTCTGATTCTTGCTACGCATCCACCTATATGAATAGTAGTGTGTCTTACGACTCATAGGATGTCATCATAGAAGTGACCTTCACTTGGCAAATTTCTAATCTATGGTCTCTAATTCCTGCTATGACACTACCCTACGACTCGTATCTTGAGCTACGACTCGTAGGTTGGCTCCTAAGGGCTGTACTTTAGCAAAATCTGCAACATTTCTTTAAAATCATACCAACCTAACTTTTCTGCAAGATTAACATAGAAACACATCAAAATACTAAAAATTCACTTTAAGAACTCACAAAATCCCTTGTTTTAGGCACCAAATGTGCTGTAATTTGATAGCACATTAATTAGCTACTGTTTAAATATTGTGTGGGCTATGAATACTTCTGACAAAGATTATACTAGTGGGATAGGATGTGACTAAGGTAATACAACATCATCGTGGTAAGGATGGGGTGAGCAAAGTTACTGATGCACCATAGAAGTTGAATCCTATTCCTAGGCCTCCGCCTTCCTTCCCTCAAAAAATTAAAAAGAGAAAGGAGAAAGGCCAATTCAGGCACTTTCTTTTTATGCTGAAACAGCTCCCCATCAATATCTCTATCATTGAGGCATTGGAGAAAATGCCAAGGTATGTTAGGTACATAAAGGACTTGGTCACTAAAAAGTGCATTGTGAGTTAGGACCCCTCCCAAGAGCATTAGCATTGTCGTGCTATTGGTACATGGTCCGTGGTCCAGAAGCAAGAAGATCTGAGTGCTTTCACCATACCCTCTACCATTGGAGATGTGAGTTCGCAAGGGCACTATATGATCTAGGTGCCAGCATTAAGCTGATGCCTCTTGTGGTATATAAGAATCTTGGATTGGGAGCCCCTACTTTGACTAGCATGTAGTTATTGATGGTGGATCATATGGTGAAGAAGCCTTTGGAGATACTATATGATGTGCTAGTTAAAGTTGACAAGTTTATATTCCCTGTAGACTTCGTGATCCTTGATTGCGAAGTCAACTTTAACATCCTAATTGTCTTGGAAAGACCGTTGTTAGTCACTGGATGAGCACTAGTGGATATGGAAACTGGTCAATGCAGGTCTAGATTGAACGATGAAGAGATCATCTTCAATATCTGTCAGTCCATGAAGCATCCAGATGATCTAAAGAATGGAGTCTGGGCAATTGTTAAAGTTTAAGTAACCAATTTGTCCAAGTCATGCTGTGACAATAGATCAGGCACTACATGGGAGGTAACCCAATTTTTTTTATGTAATAGTATAGTTATAGGTTTATTTTTAGGTTTTGGATCTATAGGTAGTTTATTTTCTTGTACTTTGATTGTATTTTAGACATTGGGCTGGTTGCATATAGGGTAACAGTATGTTTTATGAAAAATATGTAGGTACAGGGCTAAATTAGCCATTTTTGGCTGAGAAGAGCATCAGAAAGTATCTCTACGACTTGGTCTACGAACCATAAAACTCTTTACGACCCGTACCCTAACTCTAAGAGATTTCTAGTGAGCAAAAAATTTGTGCACTCTAGTTCATGAGCCAACTTTATGATCCATAGTTAAATCTATGGGTCATAAATAGGGCTCGTGGACCCCAGGTAAGTTTCCTAAAAATTTTCTAAGTCTTGAGGTCTCTACAACCAACTCTATGAGCCATAAATCACTTTATAACTTGTAGACTAGTCCATGAAACCCAATCCTGAAATCTAGGGTTTGCATGTTCTATGAAACCATGGTTTACAAGCCATAAAACACTCTACAGTCCATAATTAGGGTTTCATAAAGTTCAGGCCCATTAACTTTCAGTTGACCCGGTCAAGGTATAAATAATAAGGTCAAATTATTTGAACCTCATTCTTAACCTAATATACAAACATAACCCAGCCAAGCCCTCTCCCTCATTAATTCGGCTATCGACGGCAACAAAGACCCATTTTCTGATGACTTTTCAGCAGCTAGGGTTTAGTGCCCATTCACCTCCTTTATCTTCTACAACTTAATCACACATCTTTGTAAGTTTTCAATTAATTTAAAGCCCTTAATTTGTCTTTGCTTGTGTGATTGACTTGGAAAATCATGATGGGAATAGTAGTTTGAACCTAAAAATGTTGCTTGATGTTAATATGTGTTAATTGAAATTAGGTTGCCCATGTATAAATATTTGTCTAAATTCAGAATTATGCACTTGCCTCGTGTGAATGTTTGAATAGTTTTTGGTGTGTATTAAATCACCCCCATGTGTGTTGATTGATATTGTGTGAAAGCTGGTGGGTGATGAAATAGGTGCATAATCTTGTTGAAATCAATCATAAGTTGTCAGAATTATAGGGTAAATATGCTTAATCACTTTTGATAGGGTATATGTGTTATAGAATATGTTGGGGGTATTGATTGTGGTATCGAAATCATATGGATGTGTGTGTTTTGATTCAATGTTGGTAAAATGCTTATTGAAAAAGTCATTTGGGGTCCGTTGTGATGGGCTTAGATACTCAAGTAATTGAGTTTTCTTGTTTATGAGTGGCTTTTATGGCCCGTGGATTATTCCATGAGTCGTAATTGCCTCTCGTACAAGATTTTAGATACTTGAAGTTTCTGAGTATCCATCAAACGAGACCTTCTACGAGTCATAGATAGGTCTCCATCAAGACCCAAGCCTAGCGCCCAGATGTGACACGCCGAATGGGGAACTCGAAGGGACCCCAATCAAGCCTCTTAACATATCATTACACATCCTTAGTCGTGGAATCAATAAAAAAACAATAAGAGATAGTAAAAAGGAAACACAGCGTTAAGGGACTTTTTCATAGCATAAAATATCAAAAGAGTCAAAGGAAGTCAAAGCTCATAGTATCATTACATACTTGTCCAATAACACCTCTAAACATAGAACTTAGCGGGGGCCAAGACAAGCAACCGGGCTCAACCTCATAATAATGACAATAGGTAATCTAAATATACAAGATGTAGTCTAAAAATAAGTATGAAAGAAGATAGATATTGTCCCTGGATAGGACTCACCAAAAGCTAAAGCATGAAAGAAGATAGATATTGTCCCCGGACATGAGGACTCACCAAAAGCTAACTTGAATAGTCCGTCTGGCCACATGGAAGAGGATAGACAAATGAAGCTCCAGTTCCTATATGGTAACATCATGTAGGCAAAAAGTATACGTTAGTACATTTGAATATACTAAGTATGTAGGATGCAATGAAACAAGAGATAGGCAACATAGTCAAATGCATAATGATAAGCAATACATAGCATAATAACAATATGGCATATATGATCAATGCTTAAGTAAATCATGCTTTGCAAATCATTCGTAAATCATGCTTTCCAACTCATTCATCTAACATAGAACATAATATATAAATGTGGGTAGAAACCTCAATCGACATAAAATAAAACAAAGCGAGCGACAACTTAGAATCCTGATGTCTACCCTACACCAAAAGAAAGGGGGAAGTTACTTGCCAAGGTGAACCTCCTAGTGCCTAAGTGGATCGATTAAGCCTTTTGTGAACCAAGTACTTGCCTCTAGTTCTTGGACTCGGGTACTCGCCTCAAGCCCAGACTTGGGTACTCACCTCAAGCCCTTATATTTAGGGTACTCGCCTCTTAGAGATTTGGGGACTTGCCTCTAATCCCTTCACCTATGGTGGCATGTAGTTTTGGGACTTGGGGACTCCCCACTAGTCCACTCGGTGCTAAGTCTAATCCCATGGAATATATAAGTTAATCATACTTTAATAACTTGCAATAAACATAGAGACATGGCACGAGTAGCTCTTAACATCATTGACCTCAAATGGTGAGCCTAACTTCAAACAGAAGAATAGATCATCATCAAACACTACCCTTGCATTAACATCAAAAGACTCGCAAGAGGTATAATCTTTGAAAAAGGGCTTAGCTTCATACTTGCATAATCATAGATAACTTCACGAATTTATAGCATAGTTGATAGCCCATTTTCATCATGAAGTCACTTGACTTGTAAAACATGTAAATAACTTGAGAATTCTTAACTTGGCATTTCATCAAACACTTGGTAGGCACATATGAGGACATGTTCAAATCATGCAAAATGCAAGAGTATAGATCATGAAATAGTGAAATCAATGCATCTTAAAATCATATAAATCAGCCCACCAACATCATAGGTAACTTGTAAATCATTTCAAAACATCACAATAGTTCATAGACCTCATGGCTTGAATTATGTGTAGTCTCAATAGACGAAGATCACTTCATAGTATAAGCTCAAAATAGACATTTATGCATAGTCAATAATATTTGACAAAACCCCAATATATTTTATGCTCATATTTTATAATAATAGATATCCATAAGAAATATATCTTGAAATCATGTAATTTTCATAAAAAGGAAGATTGAGCTTCATGGGTGAAAGGAACACATGAATGAAAACCACATACCTTAGACATTAAATTTCTTGAAATTGAGTTGAGAAAGACTTGAAGATTGGAATGGAGTCTTGAAATCCACAACCTGTTCTTGAGTTTCCTTGAATTTTTTTGGGGTTTGGTAGAGGCTCTTGGGAGAATAAGAGAGTATATTCCAATTGGGAGGATGAATTTAATCTTTAGAAATAAGGTTTAGGTCTTCAGGAAGTGTTAAGATAGCATAGGAATCCCCAAAAGACCAATAAAAATAAAAAAATTTACGAAATGCCATTAATGAAACGAAATTTGGAAAAAACCCGTATATACCCCTACACAGACGGGTTCTATGAAAACGGACATAACTTCTTCATCTGAACTCTAAATAAGGTGAAACTAAGTGCATCGGAAAGCAAATTCAAAGCGCTTTAATTTGGTAGGTCGAGATGTACCTATTCTTTGTATGGTAAGAGATATTCCCCTTTAAAGTTGACCCTCTTACCGGCACTTGTGCAAAACTTAGCCAACAAAAAATCCTTTGAACTTGGCTTGATGTAGGAGACCCACGATGGTCTTTAACGACATGAATAATCTTGACTTAGATTTGAATGAGAGATTGAAGGTCGAATGAATTACTTGAGATCCGAAAT
>DF369836.1:1451-13050 GCA_000787875.1 Solanum virginianum
TTCTTGTAGTATGGAGAGAGTATGAGAACTTGTGTGTATACACTCTTGGAAGGGTTGGTCGAAATTGGGTTCTTGAAATATTGAAATGTTGCGTTTTAGCATTGGGAGTTTTCATTGAGCGTTGGAGTGTTGTGTTGTGATTCTTGGAGTGTAGAGAAGTGATTTAATATGTTAATTATGTATGTAAATTGGGTACTGTCCAGATTTACAGTTTTGGGCAAGAAAGGTGAAATGTTGCGCTTTGGCATTATAAGTTTTCGTTTGACGCTTGAATGTTATAATTGGACTTTTGAAGCTTGTAGAAGTATTTGAATATATAGAGTATGTGTATAGTGTATTGCTGGCCCTATTTTTTAGTTTGGTAAGGAGTAAAGTTCGTTAGCAAATTAACAAAGTATTGGGGTTTAAAATGGCTCCTTGTTATTCTTTGATTGTTGTTGTTGTTGTTGTTGTTGGTTAAGTGGGGTCAAGTTGGAACCCCAGGATGGGCTAATTTGAGGGGTTATGCTGTCAAAATTTTTACAAGATTTTTAGAACTAAGCTTATAAGTAAAAGTCCATAATGGAGCCTAACTAGTTATGGCATTATTGCGAAAATTATAGACATCGGGAGTTCGGAAGAATAAAGTTGGGTTAGTTTGTCATTGGAGCTAGCTTAACATTGGAAAGGAGGTATGTAAAGCTTTACCTCTCTTGGCATGATTAGTTTGAAACATCAAGTATGGTAAAGCTTGAAAAAGAAGAACTTTAGGCAAACTATGTGTATATGACTTTGATGTTGGACAAAAATGATTCTCTGCTATTTTGGGGGCTTAATACTCCTAAGTTAAATGTGATTGTGAATATCCTACTATTCCTTTGGAAACTAAAGTAACATAGATCTCTTCTAGTTCATCATGAACATTCCAATTTACGAATTTTGGATAACTTGGAAAAGTTGAAGAACAAGTATTATATGGATCTCTAATATGAGTAATTTGATATAATGAATGTTTGTTTTCAAATATGAACACTTTTGATACAAGTAAGGATGATGTTCCAAGTATAAACTGGTAACCTAGTTTTGAACTTGAGGATATGATCACTTTTGATACAAGTAAGGATGGTGTTCCAAGTATAAAGTTGTAACCTAGTTTTGAACTGGAGAAATGGCAAAAAGTATGAATAGTTTGATATGTTTGGAGGATGATGCTTTCTAAAAGCCTAAGTGCGATTCATGTTGATTGTTAGTTGCTATCATGATTAGTAAGCTAAATCTTTAAGTCTTTTGTACCATTAAAAAAATTCATTAATGAGTTATATACATAGAATTTCATCTTTAGAATTTCATGAAGAGTTGAGATTGGAAAGGAATTAAATAGAGCGGAAACAAATGGTTCCGAAGTTTGAAACACTTCTAGTTTTGAAGGAAAGTCGAAGTGCATGAAACACCTCCTAAAACTCTTCTTAGTTAATTTTTATGACATAAATAAGATGTGATATTAAAGTTGTAAGAGAATAGAATTTGATGCCCGAAGCTTGTAATTTATGAAAGTTTAACAAGTTAGTAAATTGTGGAAATTGGACAAGTTTGGAAATAGGGAAAAGTTTGATAAGTTAGTAAATCGTGAGATTTTGATAAATTTGTGAATCGGAAAAGTTCGGATAAGTTAGTAAGTTGTGAAAGTTTGATAAGGTTGCAGATTGCGTGGGTGCTAGGCCTCAGTTCGGTTCGGCTCACATATACTATGACGTGGGTGCTAGGCCTCAGTTCACCTTGGCTCACAGATACTATGACGTGGGTGCTAGGCCTCAGTTCGCCTCGACTCACAGATACTCTGACGTGTGTGCTAGGCCTCAGTTCGCCTCGGCTCACAAATGCTATATGTGGGTGCTAGGCCTCAGTTCACCTCGACTCACAGATACTATGACGTGGGTGCTAGGCCTCAATTCATCTCGGCTCATAGATACTATGACGTGGGTGCTAGGCCTCTGTTCACCTTGGCTCACAGATACTATGACGTGGGTGCTAGGCCTCAGTTCGCCTCGGCTCACTTGTCTGATAGGTGATATTTGATATTTTAGATAAAAGATGGCTCACTTGTTTGTTATGAGATGTTTGATATTTTAGATAAAAGATGGCTCATTGTCTGTTGTATGATGTTTGATAATTTGGACATATGATGACTTACTTATTCGTTATGTGATGTTTGATAATTTGGACATATGATGAATTCACTTTTTTATTATGTGGAGTTGAATATTTTATATAAATAATGGTTCACTTATTCTACGGTTGGTATATGGGAAAAGTAAAAATTATAAATTGAATCTGAAGTCTAAATGGAGACCTTATGATAGTGTGGATGTATATTTGCTTTCGGTATATTCGTTTTAGTTATTCTGCAGTTGTGTGTATCGAGGAATTAGTAGTCAACACTTCTGAAAGATTTAACTATATTGTATGTTGGCTTCATTTGCTATACACCTTATGTTTCGGCAAGTAAGTACTTCGAGATTTTAATTAATGGCTCCTCTCTTTCTAGTATTACATATGAGTTTGAATCTATACCTTTATTGCTCACTATTTTTAATTATATTTGTACTCTCCGCTTTACATATTCAGTACGTATTTCATATTGACCCCCTTTCGTTCGGGGATGCGTTTCATGCTCGCAGGTACAGACGCACAGAGTAGCGGGCCACCAACTTAGACCCCCAGCTTACAGTTTGAAGAGCTCTTTTGCTTAGCAGCTATTTTGGTATTCTTGTGATGTTATTACTCTGTACTATAATCATTTACGGGTACGACGGGGCCCTGTCCCATCTTATAAGTCTGTATGTCTGTATAGAGGTCTGTGGACTCCTGTGAGCATGGGTTATGTCAGTCCATTTGTATATTATGTTGTATGTTGAGTATGGGAGATATTTTAGATAGTCTGTATAGTACGTTTGTATGCTGTGTTTGTTGGGCGGTTTAACCGTAGCGGTGACCTTGTCGGCCCGCCTATATATATGGATATGTTTGTTGATCTGTTGATTGTATCTGTTGGAACCTTTTGTTTTCAGGTGGCTAGTCAGTAAAACAGAGGAAACTCTGTCAAAATTTTTGTAAATGATATAATGCATACATTCGAACCTTTTGTTTTCAGGTGGCTAGTCAGTAAAACAGAGGAAACTCTGTCAAAATTTTTGTAAATGATATAATGCATATATTCTGAGTTTCGCTTAGTAGCGTTGTTCGGGTGCCCCAATCGGGCACTAACCACTGCCCACGGGGTTGGGTCCTGACAATCTTGTTGATATAATTGCTGAGACTAGAAGGTCCGAATTCTGAGAAATTGTTTGGATTACTAGTTTTAGGAAGAAACACCAAACAAGCATGAGAGGAATATTTAGGGATAACTTATCCATAGAAGAAAGCCTGGATAGTGTTCCAAAAGATCATGCTTGATAATGCACCAATAGATGTGCTAAAGATGACCATTGTACCCATCTGGACTAGCAGCTGAACGGGGACTCAAGGAGAGAACAACCTGAAGAAGTTCTTCCATTGTAGACATAGCTTGTACCACATCATTTTGGTCCTGATTTACCATATTAAGGATGAGTTAATGCCTTCCCCATCGATATACATTACCTCACCAGAGAAACTTTTTTGAAAATGATCACATACAGACATAGCAATGTCTTCATCACCCTAAATCCAGTCACCATCATCATTATGTACTTTACGAATAAAAATCCTTCTTCTTCTGCCTCTGATTAGAGCATGTAAGTACAAGGTATTAGCATTACCCTCCTTCAACCTGTGAAGTTGAGACTTTTGTTTAAGGATAGATTCTTCAATAGGATTGCCACTCACATCTCTATTCCAACATTCTTTAGTAGTATCCAAAAAAAAGGATGTTAAGACCAACAGTTTAGGAACTTGAAGTAACCTCATGTACTGATCTGGTCTAGAGGACATCTCCATTAGTAATGGACAATGATCTGATCCCACCGAAGGTAAATGAATAATAATAGTAAGAGGCATGATTTCCAACCATCTATCATTAACCATGGCTCTATCTAATCTTTTCCATATTCTGAAATCCATACCCTTGTAATTATATCAGGTGAAATGTTGTCCAGAGTATCCCAAGTCAATGAGACCACAAGCCTTAATAACTCCAATAAACTCAAAGCAGTCTTACCTACCGCTGTAGGCTTGCCCCTCCGAGCAACTGGTGTCTTTCTCGAAGACATCTCTGAAACCAAAATAATCTTGTCAGAAAAGGAATCATCCTACTAACACCGCTCTAACGCACGATCTAAGATTAGAAAAAAAAGAAAGTAACATCCTAAATGTCCTGTAGCCTCCTGTTTATAGATGTGGTGCACGACACATCGATAAACAAGTCTCTACTAGACACGGTTTGTGGATACTCCAATGACGAACTACTCTGATACCACTTCTGTCACGATCCAGCCCGTGGGCCGTGACTAGTGCCCTATTGGGACACCCATACACAAACGCAAAGCCAGATATAATAGATATCTTATTTTTTTACAAAAATTTCAGCAGAGTTTCCTTTGTTTTACACACTATCCCAAATAACCCTGCAACAGAAAAATCCCAGCAGAACAACATATATATATATATATACACATACGGGCCGACAAGGCCATCACAGTGGTTAAAACCACTCAACATATACATCATACATGTCTAGTCATACCAAATGGGCATATCCCACATACCCAGGCGTCCACAGACCTCTACACAAATAAACAGAATCATAGGACGGGATAGGGCCCCATCGTACCCTCGAATGAACATAAATGCAAAATAATAAACAAGTGTATATACCAAATGTTCACTACGAAGCAAAGGGATCACTTCAGATAGCAGGTGGAAATCCTAAGCTGGTGGATCACTAACCTGCATGTCGGTACCTGCGGGCATGAAACGCAGCCCCCAAAGCAAAGGGGGTCAGTATGGAATACGTACCAAATATGTAAAGCAGAATGTACAGAATGTAAATCAAAGTAGTAACTACAACATAACCATAATAATTTAAATCATAATCGAAATATTAAAATGCTTACTTTCAAAAAATCCAAACCAGGGTAATAATTTACCACGGGAGTATGAAAGTCAAACATAGTCAAAATGGGAGTGTGAAAATTAAATGCATATCCAAAATATTAAAATGTTTATTTTTAAAATACCAAATCATACCTAATGAACCGGAACCGGTGGGGCCTCTGAAACATATGCCATCCACCGCATGTCGCCAGAAAATTCAAATCTCCGAAATCTCCGTCACATAATACAATATAGAATAAGTGAGCCAGGGCGATCTTCGGCCCTACACTCACGTGAGCCAGGGCGATCTTTGGCCCTGCACTCATAATGTCAATGTATCAAAAGCCCAGCGCCTTATAACCCCAGTCTAAGCAAAGCCGGCCCATGGGCAAACTGACCCTCCGAGGCCCTGCACTCATATGTCAATGTATCGAAAGCCCAGCGCCTTATAACCCCAGTCTAAGCAAAGCCGGCCCATGGGCAAACTGACCCGCCATCTACAGCCTAACACCGGAATATATATATATATCATAATACGCACGACAACAACTGGCCCGAGACTCGGTGAACGATATCATAATAGGCACGAGTAGACTCGTGAGAAATCATATGCACATAATCAGTATCATGAGTCCAAAAGGTATGTAAAATGTTCATATTTGGAATCAAAATAATATTTATTCCCAAACTCTTTCGAAGTTACCAGATTTTGCATAAAAGGGTGTCGCGGGTCCCACGGCCGATGGAAACCCGAACTAGCTCAAATTAGGAGAAACATCCTTAACCTAGATCATATAAATTACTATGAAACGTTACAAAACAGTTGTTTAAGGAAATTTGGGCTTTTATCAAAAATTACGGCATTTATGCTCTTAAAACTATTAGAAACTATATTCTTCCAAACTTGTCAAGTTTTTACATTTTTGTTTCTTTACAAGTTATGAACTTCAAATACACAAGAGTCAAGAATATGACTAATTTCTAAAATAATGCCAAGGAGCGAACCTAAGACATATTTAAGCCCGAATTGCGAGGAAGGGGATCTTTCGGGATTCATAACATTATTTACGTTTAACTAAGTCATGCCAAAGAACAACACATTTTACATACCTCAATCCCTTCTCCAAACTAATCCCAATGCAAAGCCGATCTAACTTATACTTCTGGATGTCCAATATCTACAACCAAGTCACAAGAACGCCAAGTGATAAGCTAAAGCCCTTTTTGGGCCTTAAATTCCAAATTTACCCCTAATTCTATAAAAATTTCAGCAACATTTCCCTTAAAACATAGGCTGCCCAGAGAATCAACTCGGCTCAAATTAATCAACAACAACCACAACAACAACCCAACCACTTCAACAAGCATTTCCTATGCCATTACAACACCAAATACACTAAATAACATCATTTTATCATAACTACAAAACCAAGGCAGCATACTTATGTATATATGATGATGATGTTCAAGCATTCTCTTACCTTCCAAGAATCATATTACACCAACTAATCATCAAATCCATACTTCCAACGTAACATAACATTAGAATACATACATAGACCCAAATTCAGCCAACCCCTCAAATATACATATATAGATAATTCCAATACTTCCTTCACCCCACAAGGATCATATTCATGCCATTTAAACATAAATTCATGGTTCCAATACAATATAACACTATATACATACATCTACCAATTTCGGCCCCAACCTTAAAATTCACAACTCACCTAAAACATGCTATCTTTCATGATTTTCTTTCAATCTAACATACTACAACATACATACAATCTTAATAATACATGAAATAACACTAAATGTTATCTTACCTCTTAACTTCCTTAAATGAGCTCAAGTCACCAAAGTCAAAGAAGGAATCGTTCTCTCGCTCTAATAACACCTCCACGCTACTTAGGAGACTTAATATAGTGGATTAACACTAACAATTAATTTGTAAGATGAAAGAAAGTGAATTTCAAAATTTGGGAGCCCTAACCCGAGAGCAACTCTATATGCTCTTGTTCTTGATACATTTGTTTTGGCTAAGTGTTTTTTTTTGCTTCTAAGTGTATAAGGAACAAATTAAGAGGTCTTTAGATATATATAGACCAAATATTGGCCCCACCCTCCACACATGTACCAACTATAATATAACACACTTAAGGTGGGGCACACTTAAGTTTCTTCTAAACTACAACTTTTGAAAATTTCACTTTGGCTCTAAATTTTTCGATAATGCCTCTTTGGTCCTGAATTTTCCACACTTAAGTTTCTTCTAGACTACAACTTTTAAAAATTTTACTTTGGCCCCAAACTTTCTGATAATACCTCTTTGATCCTGAATTTTCCAATAAATATCACTTTGGTCCCAAGTTTTCGTAACCATTCCAATGCACCAAATGCGGATTCTAACAAAATAATGAAAGACTAAAGATGAATGTTATGAAACAACTGACTTAATAATATAAAACTCCATAACCTTCTAATTGTGGTCAAAGACCTTATAAATGAATGATCGAAGACTAACAACATGTGACTTAATAGAAAAGAAATAAAATGAATAAATAAGAAGACTTGATCAATGGTAAAGTGTTCTCCAAACATAGCTTTCAAGAACTTTAATTACTCATACCATGATATTATGAGTTCAAGAACTTTTCTCCACTTCTGCCTCAGAAACAACACTTAAATCAAACTTGAGATGCTCAACTTGAATAATACTTCCCATGTCTTCAAAAACTTTCTCCACCCGCAACTTATTATAAGGTTCTGCTCCTCCATTTGTTTATCCGGAGGTATTTATGAGCCCGGGTGCATAATTTATACATTAATATTCATTTTTTTCTTTCTCCTTCCATATTTCTAATTCTTTATGGAGATCTTCCAATTCCACAAAGCCATTTGATTTGCCCTCAGTATAATCACGTTGGTGATCCTCTACTTTTACATAAACATATTTTTCAATTATTGTTTTTATACTTGTGGATCCATAAGAACATGGTTTTCCACAAGGTGAAAATAACATAATACCAACATTAGCTCCAACCCGATTTTGTAAGCTTTTCTACTTGCTTGAACATAGTATTTTTTTTCTTTTTGAGAAGCTAATAGTGCATGCTTTCTCAAAACTAATCAACTTCATTTCAATTTTTTGTTTACCTTTTTTGGCTTCGTTTTTCATTGATAAAGAAAATAACTAAAGAAGAAAATATGATGTTTTGGTTGAACAATTTTTATATAACAACATAGTATAATTTCACAAGTTAGGTCTAGGAAGGGTGGTATGTTCAAACCTTATTTCTACCTTGTGAAGATAGAAATGATATTCGGTTAGAGAACAATGATAAGGTAAAAATCATCCCATTGAATATTAATGATGCAGCTGAAAGTCAGGACTAATCTTAATGACATTCAAGCAAAATAGGAAAACCAAGAATTGGTTAAGCCATCAGGCATTGCCAATCTAAGGATTACTATTGAAATGGATAAGGTGTTAAGCCATAACTAATGTATGGTTGGAATATATACAATACGTATTTTATATGGAATAATTTAGTTATAGTTCTGAAGTTTATTAGGGAGCACAATTTTATGTGAGCTATAATGTATGCACCATGAATTTTGTGTTAATGGGCATACTGTTGTTGATATTACTTAAAGTAAATATTGAAAAAAATAATCAAATAGAAAAATGTCATGTCAAAAAAGGGAAATAATTAGTTCAATAACTTCAATTATGCTAAACAAGATTAAAAAGTAACAATAAATGAAACTAATTAGAGGTGTAAAATCATCTTAGAAGCATTTGCTGAGTTAGAATTGTCGAGATTTTTTCCTTGAATGACATTAGGAGAAAATGTACACGTAAATAACAAATAAAACTAGCTATGTCACCTATTTCCTTTTCTTTCATAGTATAAAATTAACATTACACAACAAAATGATTATTCAATGCACAAAATATCCTGTGTTAGTAGGGTTGAGAAAGGGTTGCAGCCCAAGGGGTGTAATGTAGACAATCTGCCCTAATGCAAGCATTAATGGTTGCTTCCATAGCTCATACTCGTAACTTGTATGTCGGACAGAGACAACTTTACCATTGCTTCAAGGCTCTCCTTCTAAATTAATATTATATATGTAATAACTTAAAGACATTGTTATTTTTCATTTGTCTTTAGATTCAATATTATTACTTTGCAACTGCATTGTAATAAATGAGAAGACAATTTTTGTTCAAATTCCTAGTATCATGTAATAGATTCACATAAGGGAAAAGGGTCAAAAATACTCCCCGACTATTTGAAATGGGGCAAAAATACCCCTCCGTCAAACTTTCGGCTCAAAAATATCCCTTGGATAAACTTTTGACTCAAAAATATCCGTTTCTCTAACGGAAATGAAAAAGTGTCAAAAATACCCCTTAACTATTATAAATGGAGCAAAATATCCTTTTGTAAGTTTTCGACTAAAATTTATCCTTCCGTTAAAATTCTAAAATTATTATTTAAAATATCCATCCATCTTCCATTAAAAATTCAACCCCAACTCATCTTCAAATCAATCATGGTAATCATGTAGTGGATTCGCATAATGTGAAAACACTAAATAAATGTTACAAATAAAGTCATAATGTGAAAACAACAAATAAACATAACAATACATGTGATAGCAATTAACTCGTAATCTGAAAATATTAAATAAGTGTGACAATACATGTGACAGATCTACTATAAATTAGACAAAATTTTCTCTCAAAATTGCTCAGTCAAAACATCGTATTTTCTTCTTTAGTTATTTTATTTTCAATGGAGAACGAAGCTAGAAAAGATAAGAAAAAAATTGAAATGAAGTTGATAGGCTCTGAGAAAGCCCGCGCTGTTAGCTTCTCAAAAAGAAAAAGCACTCCGTTCCAGCAAGCAGAAAAGCTTGCAAATCAGGATGAGGCAGATGTTGGTGTTATGCTTTTTTCACCTAGTGGAAAACCATGTTCTTATGGTTCCACAAAAATAGAAACAATAATGGATAAATATTTTGATGTAAAACTAGAGGATCACCACCGTGATTATGCCGAGGAAAAATCAGATGACTTTGCAGAATTAGAATATCTTCGTAAAGAATTAGCAACATGGAAGGAGAAAGAAAAAAACCGAATATTAATGTATAAGATTATGTACCCTGGCTCAAAAATACCTCCATACAAACACATGGAGGAGTAGAAACTGGCAATTAAGTTGCGGTTAGAGAAGTTTTAGAAGACACAAGAAGCACTATTCAAGCCGAGCATCTCAAGCTTCATTTGAATTTTGATCCTAAGCCGGAAGAGGAGGAAACTTCTTGAACTCATAATATCATAGTGTGAGTAATTAGAGTTATTAAAAGATCTACTTGGAGAAAACTTTACCAATAATCGAGTATTCTAATATTGTCAATTGTTTTTCTTTTCTATTAAGTCACATGTTGTTAGTCTTCGATCATTCATTTATGAGGTCTTAGACCACACTTAGAAGGTTATGGAGTTTTTATGTTATTAAGTCCGTTTTTTTCGCAAGTTTTATCTTTAGTTTGTAATGATTCTTTGTGTTTTTTAGGTTGGTAACCTATGGAGTTTTTATGTTATTAAGTTAGTTTTTTTTCACAAGTTTTATCTTTAGTCTGTAATGATACTTTGTGTTTTTTAGGTTGGTAACTCAATTGAAATCTTTTATTGAACTACTAAACATTACTTTCAGTTTTCTAGATTGATAAATAAATTGAAATGTTTTATTGAACTTGTGAACAATGTAAAGCTTATGGATTTAAAAAAAAAAAACCTCATGCAGTTATCAATTTTCTTTTTATATTTCCATCTTCAGCAAGGTTAGTGCACATATATTTTATATTAAGGCTAGCTCTGTGAGATGGTGGAATCTCTGTTATATGAGTTTATTTGATAGAATACGGCTAAAAACTTGCTAAACGACATAGAAATTACAGAAGTAAAAACTCTATTTTTTTATTTATAAAATTCACTCCTAATAAATATAAAACTAATCCCTAAAAAATCAAGTAAAAGCTCTATTTTTTCATATTTATAAAATTCACTCCTAATAAACATTAAACTAATCCCTAAAAAAATCAAATATTTAGTTATTCAATTTTGTTATCAACTCCCATGATTGTATCCACAATTCTTGAGTGAGTTTCTGTACTTCTAGATATTTGTAGGGTACAATCAAATGTTGAGACATAGTCAACAACTTCCATTAACAACTTGTGTTACTCCCATTAACAACTTCCCACAAATCCTCACCCACATGGTATGACTCCATAAATGTCTTCCATACCTTGTAATTCGACTTCTTTAACAACTCCATCCCCAGTCCATTAACACGACCACTAAAGTTCATCTGGACAAGCTAATTGAATCAACCACCTACCCGATCTTAAAGTAAACACAGAAGCCTATATATGGCTATGGCTCTGATATCATATAGAGAAGTATAGCAGAAGAAAAGTATTATCGAGAGACCTTCTGATAGTCCAATATGGTTAACTAAGATCGAACGAT
>DF369835.1:0-12454 GCA_000787875.1 Solanum virginianum
AATGAATCCACAAGTGTATTCTCCTCTCCAATATTTTGTCTCCAAGTCTAAAACCCTAAAGATGCTCTAATTTCGTGCTCTCTACTCTATTCTCTAAAAATCTGCTTCAATGACCTAAAATTTTCTATTTATAGTATTTAAAAATAAGTCCCTAAAGATATTAGAAAAACTAATTGGCGACTGCTAAGACTCGCAGTTACGACTCGTAATTGGGTTTACGAGTTGTAATCGGGCTTTTGTGTTTAGCTTCTTGAATGTTAGACTTCACTACTATGAAACATCTTCATGAGTCATAGTCTGATCTATAACTCATATTGACCTCTCATAGTCCTCATCTGCATCTGTTAGTCCTTCTCTAGAAAATTCCACGAAACCCCTCAATAAGGCGCATAGAGTAAACTACGAGTCGTAAAGAGATATCGTGTGGCTGAACATCAAATCTTCAAACTTTTATCAAACACTGGAAATCCCTATGAAACCCACTCTAAGACCCGTAGAATGCTCTATGACTCGTAAAGAGTCTCATAAGTCTGCCAAAACTAGAAAAAGTTTGCAATCTTCCCAAATTGTGCCAACCTACTTTTCCTGCAAACACAAACACATAAAATCCATAAATTCCGCATTAAAAAAACACAAAATCTCAAGTTTTAGGCATCAAATATGTTGTATTTTGACAGTACATCAGTAGTTAAATAGTAAACATGCATGTTTAGGTGTCTAACAATATTTATTCTTATAAGTGGGGGTACATTGAAATAAACAACATGATTTGTGAGTATTTTATTGATAATATATACAATGCCATGTGATTGTGAGCATAATTTGATAAATTCATGTATTTTTTGCTAATTAAGAACTTGCCTTGTTACTTTAGGTTAGATTGTAGATTAATTAGATTAGAAAAGGATTTTAGGTCATTGTTCTTAAGTAGTCCACTTTAGCCAAAAAATAACTGACCAAATTGATGATATATCCCTTGTTCCATTTGTTTGAGCCTAACATGTACCTATTCTTTAAAAACCCCTTATTAACCTAGCCCTTATTTACTGAAAAATCATTAAATTAGCCCTAGTCTTTCCTTTAACATTGTGTACATTGATTGAGGAAAAAAGCCTAAGTTGATTGTGGCTACCAAAAGTGGTCCTAGTTTAGAATATGGATACTATGCATCTCAACACAGGCTAAAAGCCTAAGCTGAGGGTGGCGAGTGTAAGGGTAAAGTATAAAAATAAGGGGATTAGTCAGGAATATGGAGAAAAAGGAGAAAAATCATGTACTGGGTGCAAGAAAAATGAAAGATGCCTTTATTGAGAACTAAAAAACAAAATGAAGTATGAAAATTAGGTAAAAAGCTAAAAAAATGATAAGAAAGCACCTAGAGAAGCTTGAAATAGGAAAAGGGGGAATAAGGTGAAAGTAGTAGAGTGGTGGGGCAAAAGTGTAGAAAAATGCAGTTACAAGGAGGGCCTTTAGTCACTATTTTTCCAAAATACCACACCAAACCCCCTTAGCCTATGTTACAAGACTAGAAAGTCCTAAAGTGATCCTAGTCTAACTAGTTAAGGGTCAGAGTCTTGGGTATTGGGGCAAGCCTATGGTATTAGTCATTATGTATGAATATCTATTATGAGAGTGAGGGTTTTGCATAGTTCTAAGGTCAAATATGAAAACATCATTGAGTATCAAATATGGTACTTCTTTATGTGAGGCTACTTGCATTGCATTGTTCACATTTGACTTGTTCTGTAATTGTGGATTGTTGATAACCTCGTAATTATTATTGTTGTGTTGTCACATGCACCAGTTCGCCTTGGTTAGCTAAATAGCTATCTGAATCTATTTTGAAAAGTTAGTGTGGGTATCTAAGTTAGAGTTATTTGTGATGTATTCCATTGAGTTGAGGTATGTGTGTTACTATATTATGTATATAGATTGAGTCCATTGCTTGAGGAAAAACAATAATTTTAAGTTGAGGGTGTTGATGTTCAACCAAAATACAGCACATTTTGTGCTTAAAATTTTGGATTTTCTGTGTTCTCAAAGCAAAATTTGTTAGTTTTGTGTGTTTTTGTGTTTAAATTTGTAGGATTACAGTTTGGCCATGATTTTGAGAAAAATTACAGAAGTTTCTAGTTTTTGCTATTGTACGAGACTTTCTACGGGTCATAGTGTATTCTACGAGTCATAGATAGGTTTC
The DNA here is from genome assembly GCA_000787875.1 of Solanum virginianum. Lineage (NCBI taxonomy): Eukaryota > Viridiplantae > Streptophyta > Magnoliopsida > Solanales > Solanaceae > Solanum > Solanum virginianum. The sequence goes on from DF369835.1 coordinate 2,198, forward strand.
ATGAGGATTTTCAGTGAGGGCTATTTGCTGAAGTTGAAGTCTATGAACATGTAGACAAGTCATGGAGTGGTTTATGTGTCATAAAATACCTATCGTACCCTGACGATCAGAGAAATGGACTTGCAGGAAAGTTATCAGATTGTAAGCCACTTTACGAGTCATAAAGGGGTATCGCAAAAGTGAAGTCCAAAATTTTAGCAGCTCATTATGAGACTCGGACTGCAAATCATAGAAGAAAATACAGGTCGTAAAGTACCTTTTGTATGGTATATTAACCAGTTTTCCTAATTTATTTAGGACTTATTTTTAATTATTATAAATAGGTTTTTAGGTTATTTTTCAGAAGTTCTTGTCAATTCACGTCAGTTTTCTGTAGTCTTAAGTTAGTACTAAGAGAACTCAATATTTTTAGGGAGAAAATTGTGAGAGAGTCTTTGAGAACACTTGTGGTGTAATTTGATCTTCAAGCTTGTGACATTCATTGACTTTGGATTTGCTTATTATTAATTTAATTGTGTAAGTGTTTAATTATGTCTTCTCAATTCATAATATCTTCATCTACACATAGTATGAGTAGCTAAATCCATAACTAGGGTTGTGAGAATTATGAAGAATTAACAAAGTACAACTAGATAATTCATAATTCTAGGAAGGTGTATATGCATGTATTAATTAACTCTTTTCATTTTACATGTTTTCTGGTAGTGGCAATCATTAGAACTTGTCTAGTGTTAATGACTGGACCAAGGTAGTAATGAATAGGAAAAGAGATTAATTAATAGGATTCAATTGATACATTCTCATCTAATCAACAAAACTAGGCCAAGGGGAGGTTGTACTAGGACTAATAGGTGTTAGTAATGCACACTACGGAGATGGGCCGAGTCACATAGTGAAATTCGCCTCTAAACTTTGACCAAAGGGTTTGGTGAGCTTAAATTACCATCCTTATAATAAACTAAGGAGGAATTAGGTTATCCAATGATACTGAGTTGGGGAATCATGAGGAACACAATACCCTAGTTGCTCTCTATTATTGTTTTTTCTCTTATGATAGTTTATTTTCTCATTAGTAATTCCACACCCCCGCTTTGGGGAATTGAGCCGGTTAATTACTTGGATTGCATATTGGTGAACTTTCATAAGTCTATGTATCACCTATGGGATCGACCCTAACCTTAGTTAGGTTCTATATCTTGACACGACCTCTTTATCCTCTAAAAAGGAGGTGTAACTTGGGCAACATCACATGATTAGATCATATAGGAAAAATTATGCATTAGTACTTGGAATGTACTAAGTATACAGGGTTCAATGCAATAAAGAGTATAAGCCATAATAAAGCAACATGCATAACATAATCAATGGGAATAAGCTAAATATGTTATGGATGCTCAATGCCTTCATCAAAATATGCGTGAAGATTCATCAAATCATATAACATATCATACATAGATGTGAAAGGACCATAAATGACAAGTAAGACCAAGCGAGCTATGATATAGAATCTTGATGTTCACTCCACATTGAACAAGGAATGGTCTACTTGGCTAGGATAAACCAAACACTCACCTTACGGGAACTAACCTATTTTGGAAAGTTCTTCATAAACACCTTATGGGAACACCATCCTTTTTCAATTAACTTATGATACCAACCTTACAGGAAACCACCTATTTATGTATTTAAATAACATGTGTCATATGGGAACACCACCCTTTTTGATCAATCATGTCACATGAGCTATATGGATCCATTAGGAAATTCATAAACCTATGGTGGCAGAATAGTTATGGGACAATGGTTATCTACCAAGGTCCTTTCAGTACTAGGTTACAATCCCAAGGAATATTCAAATCATACGTATAGCCATGATGTGCAAATTATCATAATATAATAATATTTTAAATAGAGTATCTCCTCAAAACCAAAGCTTCATAACATCAAAATAGGGCTTCACAACTTTTGACACTATTTTCATATCTCATAACATGCACAATAGCCCTTTCAAAATTCATATCATTCATAGTTTGCATAATCTTGACATAAGGCCGTCAACATCATAGAAGTTTGGCATACTTCATTAATAAAGTTGTGGTGGGTACATGTACATGAGTTTAAAACCATACAATTTTGGTGTAAAGACTCAAAAAAGTACCTGAAATTGTGCCACGAAAGTGCCCAAAATTGTAATATCCATATATCTCAAAATTTGTGCGAGATATCAATAATCTGACATCATATTCTTCTTCAAAGGGTAAAATTGAGTCAGAAATTAGGTCTAACCCTGATTTTAGACCAACCATATCAAAATTCAAAATTTCCAAAATGCAATTTCTAGTGAGCTTTTTGCACCCCTGGTGCGACGCACCAAGGGTACGCACTAGTTTTGTTTTTCGTCCAGTTTTGACTTTGTTCCAAGACTTTTGGACCTAAGTGATCCCTAATGTAAAATACCAATACTTAGCCATTTTTCACCCTCATATCATTCTAAACATTTCCCAATACTTTTTCAAACACTTACACAATATTTTATCTCCTAAATCCAAGTCTTAAAACTCATCCGAATCTAAGGATTTTCTCTCAAGCTTCAAGTCTCCATCTCCAATCTTCATCAAGTTCATCTCCAAAGCTAAGGTATGTGGATTTCTTTCATGGATCCTTCCACCCATGATACCCAAACTTCCTTTTACTCTAATTTGCATGATTTAAGGTTGATTTACAAATGGGTCTTGATTATTATAAAAATCATTGCTCACTATATTGGGGTTTATGAAATTGTGACTATTTTACTAATTTTTGAGCTATGAATTTAATATCTATTGAGAGATTTGATGAGAGGCTTTGATATATATTGGTTGAGGGTGTTACCAAGTGTCTATTGATGGTTTTACAATGAATTTTCTTGTATGAGTTCACTCCTGAATTTCATGGTTTTACACTAGCACTACACACCTTAGATGTGTTTCATAAAATTCACGGTTATGATTTATTAAGGAATTAAAGGTCCTATATATGCCTTATCAATTGAATAACTTTACGATAATGAAATGATAATGACATGATGGTGGAATAATGATGAAAGGGAATGTATGTATATGATGATGAAGCAGTGTATATGTATGATATTATCTCTATAGTGTTGGGGATAACCAAGCCTAGCTCTGGGGTTTGTAGGCTTGGGTAACCTTGTTGAGGGCTTAGTAACTCGATCACCTAATTTGTGGGGTGGTAGTCCCGGGTAACCTTATTGGTAGTTTGTACCCATTTACCTATTGGGGTTTTGTACTCCATTAACCCGTTAGGGGGTTTGTACTACATCAACTTTGTTAGGGGATTTGTACTCCATCAACTTCATGAAGGGGTTTGTATCTCATGCGGCTATCCAAGGGAGTCGTAAGTCTTGGCTTGCAATATAATGGTCACTTTTTACACTCGAATTATGTTCTACATAAACATGATTTTACATCAAGCATCATTCATACATGTCATATTGTTAGTATATTATCTATTGCTTATGATTATGCATTTTATCTATGATACCTATCACTTGTTGCATTGCATCCTATATACTTAGTACATTCAAATGTACTAATGCATACTCTATGCCTACATGATGTCACCATGTAGGAACCGGTACACCACTTGATCATCGTCCTCCTCCACGTGGCTAGAATGATTGTGTCTTAATTTTGTTGGTGAGTTCTCCCTATTCGAGGATGTTGCTTATGATCTCTTTCTTTGTACTAAGACTTTCTTATCTTTATTCATGTATTGACTTCAAATCATACGTATAGCCATGATGTGCAAATTCTCCCTATTCGAGGATGTTGCTTATGATCTCTTTCTTTGTACTAAGACTTTCTTATCTTTATTCATGTATTGACTATGAGGGTGAGACCGGTTGTTTATGGTGGCCTCTGCTCTTATCTATGTAGTAGAGGTATTATTGCTTATGATCTCTTTCTTTGTACTAAGACTTTCTTATCTTTATTCATGTATTGGCTATGAGGGTGAGACCGGTTGTTTATGGTGGCCTCCGCTCTTATCTATGTAGTAGAGGTATTATTGGATATGTTATGTATCTATGCTATGAGCCTTGCCTCTCTTGTTTCTTGATAATATGATATGGAAGTTTAATCTTAGCCCTAATTCCCTTGCCTAAGCTTATTTCATACTGTTATTTTAATTTCTTCCATGACCAAGGATGTGTAATAATGTGCTAAGTGGCTTGTTTGGGGTTCTTTCGGTTTCCCCATTCACCGGTCCCATCTAGGCACTAGGTCCAGGGAGTGACAAAGATTGTATCAGAGCACTAGGTTATTAGATCCTAAAACTCCAACACACCAATATCTCAAAATTTGTGCGAGATATCAATAATCTGACATCATATTCTTCTTCAAAGGGTAAAATTGAGTCAGAAATTAGGTCTAACCCTGATTATTAATTAGAGTCCTATTTATGATTGTATTGTGCACCACAATTATGAGTGGGAGGCTATGAGACATTTTAGGAAATGTTTCCCTTCTTCATATTCTAAGTCATGTTATAGTGATAAAGTAACCTTTCCTCCCCTAATGCTTGTTCTTTGCTATGCTAGATCATGCCTAACACTAGAGGAAGACAAGCCCGCAAGCCCAAGGAGAAATTGGCCAATGGAATGATTAGCGATGCTCTCACGTTGCATGCATAAGTAGTGACTAATAAAGCCAACCAAGGGGCTCAAGCCCCTAATGCTCCTACACCGGCATCTCGAGTGAGGGACTTCAAGAGAATAAATCCCCAAAATTCCATGGATCTAAGGTGAGTGAGAATACTTAAGAATTCATTGACTAGGTTTACAAGATTTTGTCTATTATATGTGTGAGGTCGGAGGATAAGGGGGAGTTGGCGACTTACCAACTCAAAGGGGTAGCACAAATATGATACAATTAATGGGAGGAAAAGGGAGTCAATAATGTGGTTCTATGAGAAGTGTTCAAGGCAGCCTTTCTTAATCGATTTTTCCCTCTTGAGCTTAGAAAAGCCAAATTGGTGGAATTTATGAATATGAGACAAGGTTCCATGAGTGAGAGGGAGTATACCCTCAAGTTCACCCAACTTTCAAAGTTTTCTCCTCACTTGATTGCCGACTAAGGTCGAGAATGAAAAATTTTCTTATGGGTGTCTCCGACTTGGTTGGTGAAAAATATTGGTCTGCCATTTTGATTAATGATAGGGACTTGTCACATTTGATGACCTATGCCGAACAAATGGAAGAGGAAAAACTGAGGAAGAGAAGGGTTCATTAGGCCAAGAGAGCCCGTTTTAAGGGTAATTTCCAAAAGAGTGGTCGATTCCAACAAGGCCAAAGGTCTTCTCATGCATTTCAAAGGAGGGTTTCAAATGATATTTCGAGGGGCCAAGGTAGTAGGGGTATGCCTCCTATTGATGTATGTCCGAAGTGTGGTGGGAGTCATGGTGGCCCATGTTTGAGGGATACCCCTACTACCTTGTTATTATTGTGAAGAAATGGGGCATAAGGTAATAGATTACCCTCGAAATTGCAACAAGGGTAAGGAGGTTCATCCTTAAGGTGCTTATGCAATTCATTAGGGGAGAGGTGGTCGACAAGATGGTGCCCCAAGGGACAACTGGGTTTATACTTTGCATGGGAAGCAAGGGGTTGATGAAGCCCCCGATGTTGTTACCGGTATGTTGAAATCTTTTGACTCTGATGTGTATGCATTGATTGATCTGGGTGTTACTCTTTCTTTTGTTACCCCCTTTGTTGCCAAAAGATTCCTTGCTGAGTCCGAATTATTGCATAAATCATATGAGGTGTCTACTCCTATTGGTGCATCTATTATTGCTAGGAAAGTTTATAGAAGTTATGCTATTTGCATCTTGCATAAAATGTTACCGTGTGATCTTGTTGAGTTAGACATGGTTGATTTTGATGTCATTCTTGGGATGGATTGGTTGCATGCCTAATATATTTCTATTGATTGTAGAACTCGTAGGGTCAAATTCTAATTTCTAAATGAACCCGTCCTTGAGTGGGAGAGTCAAAATGTGGTGGTCAAGGGTAGATTTATCTCTTCCATTAAAGCCCGTAAGTTGATCTCTAAGGGATGTCTTTACCATCTTATGAGGGTTAGGGATATGGAGTCTAAATTCCTTCCCATAGAGTCGATTCTTATTGTAAATAAGTTTCTTGATGTCTTCCCAAATGACTTTCCTAATGTTCCTCCCGAAAGAGAAACAGATTTTGGTATATACCATCTCCCGAATACTCAACCCATTTCAATTCCCCCTTATCCTATGGCCCCGGCGGAGTTGAAGGAGTTGATGGGGAAATTTAAGGACTTGTTAGAGAAGAGATTTATTAGGCCTAGCCAATAACCTTGGAGTGCACCGTTGTTGTTTGTGAAAAAGAAGAATGGGTCCCTTAGGATGTGTATTTACTACCGGTAACTCAATAGGGTCACCATAAAGAGTAGGCATCCTCTTCCAAGGATTGATGATTTATTTAACCAATTGCAAGGGGCTAGCCATTTCTATAAGATTGATCTTTTATCTGAGTATCATCAAGTGAAGGTGAGGGAGTGTGATATTCCCAAGATGGCCTTCTGAACTAGATATGGGCATTATGAGTTTGTTGTGATGTCTTTTGGGTTGACCAATGCACCGAGACAATAATGAAGAATGTCTCAATACATCATTGAACTAGATATGGGCATTATGAGTTTGTTGTGATGTCTTTTGGGTTGACCAATGCACTATCCTTCTTTATGGACCTAATGAATAGGGTCTTTAAACCCTATCTTGATTCCTTTGTTGTGTTCTTCATTGATGATATTTTGATCTTTCTCATGGTGAGGAGGAGCATAGGGCTCATTTGAGGATTGTGTTACAAAGATTGAGAGAGGAGAAATTCTATGCTAAATATGAAAAATGTGAATTTTGGTTGAAGGAGGTTGCCTTCCTAGGACATGTCGTGTCGAGGGATGGTATTAAGGTGGATCCTAAGAAGACTGATATGATTTATGACCATCGAACATTAGGTATTTCTTTGGCTTAGTGGGGTATTATCAGAGATTTATGAATGGGATCTCTTGTTTTGCTTCCCCTATGACAAAATTGACTCAAAAGAAGGCTATGTTTGTGTGGAATAATGAATATGATAGAAGCTTCCAAACCTTGAAAGACAAGCTTATGTCTGCTCTTATATTGTCATAACTGGATGGGCTTGAGGGATTTGTGGTGTATTGTGATGCTTCTAGAGTTGGTTTGGATTGTGTGCTAATGTAAAATCATAAGGTGATAGCCTATGCTTCTATGCAACTCAAGTTACATGAAAGGAACTACCCTACCCATGATCTTGAACTAGTTGTCATGGTTTTCCATTAAAGATTTGGTGCTATTAATTTTATGGGGTGCATATTGATGTGTTCACCGATCATAAAAGCCTCCAATATGTGTTCACTTAAAAGGATCTTAACTTGAGGCAAAGAAGATGGTTAGAACTTCTTAAGGACTATGACATGAGTATGTATTATCATCTGGGTAAGGCTAATGTAGTGGCAGATGCTTTGAATAGGGTGTTTATGGGTAGCCTAGCTCATGTTGATAGTGGTGATAGGGAGATGGCTATGGAGGTCGATTATTTGGCTAGATTGGGAGTTAGGTTGGGGGAAGTGGATAATGGTGGTGGTGGTGGTGTTGATGGTTCTAAATACTCATTAGTTAAGGAGGTGAAACCTAAACAAGATATTGACCCTTCCTTGTTAGTAATGAAGGCCTTGGTGAAAGAGGGCAAAGTAGAGGTTTTCTCCCAAGGGGGAGATGGTGGTCTTAGATAACAAGGTAGGTTGTGTGTGCCTTGTGTTAATGGTTGGGTTGCCCAAGACTAGAAAAGGTTTTGATTCCATTTGAGTTGTGGTTAATAGGATGATGAAATCATCTTCCTTTCTACCGATTAAGACCACATATGGTGCTGAAGAGTATGCTAGGTTGTACATCTATGACTTGGTAAGATTGCATGGGGTTCCTTTATCCATCATATCGGATCGTTGAGCTCAATTTACTTCACATTTTTGGAGATCTTTTCAAAGGGGTCTTAGTACTAGAGTGAAGCTTTCTACAGCCTTTCACCCTCAAACGGATGGCCAAGCCGAAAGGACTATCAAAACCCTTGAGGATATTCTTAGAGCTTGTGTGTTGGAGCTTAAAGGTAGTTGGTATGACTATCTCCTATTTATTGAGTTCGCCTACAATAATAGCTACCATTCTAGCATCGGTATGGCTCCATTTGAGGCTCTTTATGCTAGACATTGTAGATCACTAGTTGGGTGGTTTGAGGTCGGTGAGCTGCCCTTGTTAGGACCAGATCTAGTTATGGAAGCTCTTGAGAAGGTTAGGATGATTAGGGAAGATTGAAGATGGCCCAAAGCCATCAAAAGTCTTATGTTGATGTGAGGAGAAGGGAGCTTGAATTCGAAATTGATGATTGGGTTTATTTGAAGGTGTCACCTATGAAGGGTGTGGTCCATTTTGGTAAAAAGGGAAACTTGACCCTTAGATATATAGGCCTTTATAGGGTGATGAGAAGGATCGATAAGGTGGCCTATGAGTTGGATTTACCTAGAGAAATGGATTTAGTTCATCCGGTGTTTCATGTGTCTATGTTGAGGAAATGTGTGGGTGATCCGAAAGCTATTGTGCTTCTTGATGTTGTGAGTATGGTTGAAGATAACTTGACCTACGAAGAGGTTCTGGTTTAGATTTTGGATAGGCAAGTGAAGAGATTGAGAAACAAGGAGGTGGCTTCCATTATGGTCCTTTGGAGGAATCAATAAGTCAAAAATGCTACATGGGAGACCAAAGCGGACATGCAAAAGTGATGTCCTCACCTTTTCCACTCCACTCAAGCCTAAGGTATCACTCTAAGTCCCCTATGTAATTTCAAGTCTAAGATCAGCCCATGACATGTGCATACATTCTTGTTTAAATTGACAAGTTCATTATGATTTTACACTTGTGATGATATTTTTGAAATGATGTATAAGTGCATTTTTGCATCCTTATTTGGGCTGAAATTTTCATGTTTATTTCTGTCATATACATTTTTTCAACATTTGGGGATGAATGTTCCCAAGGGGGAGATATTGTAGCAACCCCAAAAAGTGCTCGAAAATGTGCCTCGGAAGTGTCCGAAATCATAATTTCTATATATCTTAAAATTCATGCGTGATATTAAAAATCTAACTTCCTATTCTTGTTCAGGGGATAAAATTGAGTGGGAAATGGGTCTAACCCCGATTTTAGAGCAACCATTTCAAATTTTAAAATTTTAAAACTGCAATTCCTAATGAGCTTTTCGCGCCCCTGGTGCGCGTGCCAATGGTGAGCACTAGTGTTGTTTTTGGTCCAGTTTTGACTTTGGTGCAAGACTTTTATGTCTTTTGCCTAAGTGTTCCCAAACATGAAAATACCTATACTTAGCCATTTTTCACCCTCATACCATTCTAAACATTTCCCAATACTAATTCAAAACTTAGGCAAATATTCTACTCCTAAATTCAAGTCTCAAAACCCTCTCCGGATCTAAGGATTTCCACTCAAGCTTCAATTCTCCATCTTCAATCTTCATCAAGTTCATCTCCAAAGCTATGGTATGTGGGTTTCTTTTATAGGTTCCTTTCACCCATGATACCCAGGCTTTCTTTTACTCTAATTTGCATGATTTAAGGTTGATTTACAAATGGGTCTTAATTATTATGAAAATCACTAGTCGCTATGATGGGGTTTATGAAATTGTGACTGTTTTACTATGTTTTGGGCTATGAATCTAAGATCTATTGTGTGATTTGATGAAAGGCTTTGATGTATATTGATTGAGGGTGCTACCAAGTATCTATTGATGGTTTTACAATGAATTTTCTAGCATGATTTCACTCTTGAATTGCATGATTTTACACTAGCACTACACACCCTCTAAGTGTTTGATAAAATGTCCAGTTATGGTTTTTTGAGGAATTGAAGGCCCTATACATGTCTTATGAATTGAATGACTTTATGATGATGAAGTGATATGAAATGACAATGGAATGATGATGAAAGGGAATGTATGTATATGATGATAAAAGGATTGTATATGTATGATATTATCTCTACAGTGTTGGGGATAACCAAGCCTAGCTCGGGGGATTGTAGGCCCAGGTAGCCTTGTTGAGGGGTTAGTACCTCGATCGCATCTATGACTTGGTAAGATTG
>DF369834.1:0-14022 GCA_000787875.1 Solanum virginianum
TATTTCCTGCCTTACATACTCAGTATATTATTTCGTACTGACGTCCCTTACAGAGGACCTGCATTTCATGCTACAGGTACAGGTGCTAATAGATCTCCTCAGTAACGAGCCTTATCGGCAACGGGTGCCGGTCCACCTTAATGGGATTTGGGGTGTGACATTGACAAAGTAGAACTCTACCCTACATAGTGGGTTTCATGAACATGATGTCATATGTGGATCCACCAGCTATACCATATAGGCACCTAATGTATGATGACACATAGTTATGAGACTTAAGACTTTATATAAGAATTCCTTAGATCAAGCCCCCACCTAAAGCCTTATTCAGTGCTAAGCCAAACCCCATGGAGTACATAAACATACAATATAGTAATCAACCTTATAATTGATTAATAATACTAATCAAAATTGTAACTTTTAAAGTAGGTATCATAATAAAGTCAATCAATTCAAATCATAAGAATAGCCCAACTACCTAACTTGCATGAAATATTGGTATAAGTTTCCAACCTGTCAATCTTGAGGGTCTTAACTTACCCTTCATAATCATGAATCATAATCATACTTGTATACTTAAATTTTTCATTCATAAATCATAGCTTGAAATAAAAATTAGGACAAAATATGGGTTCATGGACAATTGAATCTAAAATTATAGAATTGAGTGAGATTCATATCAAATAATGCCATTGGAGATGAATTAAATCATAATTAAGAAGACCCATATCACTTTCATAAACCTAATCAACATGTGATTGCATTCTTTTTATGTCAATTGAAAATCATGCAATTCATGTAAATTGTGATAATTCATATTTAGATGAGTGAAATAATAAAGTAATTATCATAGTCCAAGAAATTAAAGTGAAATCATGGAAGCCCATAAAATTCATGCTTGAAACCTAAAGAAAAAACTGAGTTCGATTTGGACTCCATAGATGAAATAAGTCCATGGATGAAGACCTACATATCTAATTGAAAAAATCTTAGAAATTTGGAAGAATATGACCTTGATTCCTTGGAGAACTTAGAGCTGTTTATTGCTTCAATGGTAAATCCTAGAGAGAGAAAACCTTAGCAGATTTTGAAAGTGGGGGGGGGGGGGGGGGGGGGGGGGAGGGGGGGGGGAGTGAATTGAATTTTCTTCTTTTAATTAGTTACTAGTTAGTTGACTAACTTAACTATAAGTCATCTAAGATAGTAAATAGTAAAGTGTAGGAATAAAAGTGTGTAAAAGAAATTTCAACATCTGATGTCTTTATTCTATTTCAAATCTAACGAAGATCCTAATCCAGTCCCTATATCTCTTCAAGTCTTATAAAAATATGGTTACAAGGAATAAAAAACTTTAAACTACTCTCAATCTTTTTCTTGTTTTCGTTTTTTCTTTTGATACAAATGTCTCTTCAATTTTTTTCTCTCTTTTTTTTCATAGTAAATTTAAATGAAATATAATGCTTTTTCAAAGATGAAGAGTGTGAAAAATGTCTTGAATGCAGTAGGCTTGTACAATTTTTGAGATATTTCGATGCCTCCTTTTTAAGTGGATGAGATGTCATCCCAAATGATTTGATTCTTGGAATTAGGCAATAAAGATTTCTTTTTCCAAGAATAAGGTAAGGCTTATGGAAGGCAAGACAACTTGTCAGCTTGACAGAATCCTTCGCAATTCAATCACTACTTGATTGATTTTTCAAATCTTCTCCTTGAATTTTTTTATCCAATCGCTGCTTGATTGATCTTTCCAATCTTCTCATTATCTGATTGATACCTTGATTGATCTTTCCAATCTTCTCATTATTTATTTGATTCTTTTTCCAAGTATAAGGATAAGACTTTCAAGGAAGGTAGCAGCAAATTTTTCTCTTGATTGAATCCAAGGATATGCAGAATCTTCTCTTGATCGAATCCAAAGATATTTGCAGTAGTAAGATCTTCTCTTGATTAATTCTCTCCAATCCAAAGATGCTTGATTGATTCTCTAGATTATTTTCCTTTATCACTTGATATTTGATTGATTCTTTCTAGTCCAAATACACTTGATTACTTTTCTATATCTGCTTGATTGATTCTTGTCCTTATGTTTCAGATCTTTTGCTTCCTGAATAGTTTGTTTTCTTTTTGGTGCTCTTCTTTTCTTGAGTTGATCCAAGGGCCACATCACATTTCTTTGAGTTGTACCACTTTATAGGAGAGATTTATTTGTTTCTTTTTTGAAGAGTTTTATGCAAATGGTCATCAATCAAAAGTAGAGAAATTTAACCACTAACAATCTCCTCATTTTTGATGATAACAATAGCTTAGTAAGTCAACTTCCCTATGTTTTTGGAGTAGTCAACTTTGTATAATCCCGTTGAATTACTGAACCTCCAGGGAATCCTGAATTAGTTAGTTGACTTTGCATACACCCCATAAAGTAGTGAGCCTTTTCTTTTCTCCTCCTTTGACAATAGGAAAAAAGAAAACAACAACCAACACAAATATCACCAAGCAGTAGAGCAAGCAGAGCAGATAAGACAAAACATATACTAATAGTTCATACAGACAAAAGAGGGACCAACCCATAAGAGTCAATACAAAAAAATATTCAACCATGATGGTGCAAAAAGTAGGTGAGAGTGTTGACAATAGCGGTCCTTAGATTTTCAAATAGAGTAGTTAAAGAGGCAAACATGGCATCAAAAATTGTCTGAATCTTCTGACCAACTTTGGTGGCTTCTTTGATAATTTGAATAAGTTATAGCCCGATCTTCCTAAAGTATGATCTAGTTTCTTTGGTAGTTTCCTTAATCATTTCAAGAGACTCACTGATGGCATCAAACTTGTAAAATCAATTAATGCTCCAATAAATTCAGTACATACGTTAATAAGGGAATAAAATAAATTAATGCACTTAATCATTACCAAAATAGAATTTCAAAAAGGTTTTGAAGTAATATTCAAAGATTTTCTCAGATTACAAAAAATCTTTCTTCAAGCAAGGGTTTCGTAGAAATGTTAGCCAATTGATTTTCAATACTGATAAAAATAATTTGAATATTGCCACTTAAAATATGATCTCTGATGAAGTGATTCTTGATATTAATATATTTAGCTCGAGAATGATGCATATGATTTTTAGACAAATAAATAACATTAGAATTATCACAAAAAAATTGAATAGCTTTAGCAATAATATCATAGTTACTTAATCGATTCATCCAAAGAACCTGAGCAGAACATAGACCAATTGCCATATATTCAGCCTCAGTGGTGGAGATGGATACTTAATTTTGTTTCTTGATATTCCAGGAGATTAGAGATTCACCAAGCAATTGACAAGATCCACTAGTGCTTTTTCAATCAACTTTATAACCTACATCATCTGGAAAATCATGAATATTAAATTCAAATGATCTTTTATACCACAGACCAAAAGAGATAGTTCCCACTAGATATCAGATAATTCTTTTTACAACTATCAAATGAAATTCTTTAGGAGCCATTTGGAATCTTGGATATTTACAAACACTAAACGTGATATCAAGTCGACTAGTAGTGAGGTAAAGTAAAGAACCAATCATACCTCTGTATTTGGACTCATCAACATACTTACCATTTGGGTTGAGATCCAAATTACATGAAGGACTCATAAGAGTACTTATGGTTTTGGCATTCTCCATTCCAAATTTTTTAATCAATTTTTTAGCATAATTACTTTGACAAATGAAGATGTCTCGATCAGTTTGAAAAATTTATAGTCCCCAAAAGAAGGTTAGTTCACCTGTCAGGCTTATTTCAAATTTACTTTGAATTAGGTTTGCAAAGTCCTTGCATAAATCATCATTAGTACTCTCAAAAATAATATCATCAGATATATATTTGAATAATAATATTATGAGAGAGTTTTTTTATAAAAAGATTGGTGTCAATACTTCTTCGAGAAAAGTCATGCAATAGTAAAATTTTGCTTAGTCTCTCATACCAGACTCTTAGAGCTTGTTTGAGATCATACAGAGCTTTGAAAAGTTTAAAAACATGGTAGGGAAATTTGGGGTTTTTGAAAGCAGGGGGTTGTTTTACAAAAACTTCTTCTTTAATAAATCCATTTAGAAATGCACTTCTTACATCAATTTGAAAAAGTTAAAGCCTTTAAAAACAACATAGGCTAGAAGAATATTTATAGATTCTAACCTTGCTACAGGAGCAGAAGTTTTATCATAGTTAACTCCCTCCTATTATGAATATCCTTGAGTTATGAGTCTGGCCTTGTTTCTAGTTACTTCTTCTTCTTCTTCTTCTTCATTTAACTTGTTTCTAAAAACCCATTTGGTTCCAATGATAGAGGCATTTTCTGGCTTATGAACCAAGGTCCAAACATGGTTCTTTTCAAACTAGTCAAGTTCCTCCTTCATGGACTTTATCCATTCATTGTCTTTTAAGGCTTCTTCGACCTTTTTTGGTTCTAGTTGAGATATGAGTGCTATGTTAGCACTCTCTTTACTTAAGGCTCTTGTTCTCAATTCATCACTTGCATTTTCAATGATAAACTTCACTGGATGGTCAGACTCACTTCTCCATTCATTTGGCACTGACTCTATTGCAGGATGACTCTCATTAGCATTAGTCGACTGTTCTTTTTTTTTGGTGCTTCCTTTGAAGCTATAACATCACTTTGAGAGCTAGTAATTTCTTCATCGACAAAGCTACACCTTTTCTTAAGAAAGTGCTTAGATTCATCAAAGAAAACAAGTATAGATTCTTCTATAGTAGATGTACGCTTATTAAAAATTCTATAAGATCTACTAGAGTTTGAGAAACCAAGGAAGATACCTTCATTGCTGCGAGGATCAAATTTACCCAATTGTGCTTACCATTATTGTGGATGAAACATTTGCACCCAAAAGGATGACAATAACCAATATTTGGTTTCTTACCATTCCATAATTCATATGGAGTTTGCTTCAGTATGGGTATGATAAAGCAACTGTTGAGAATGTGGCAGGCAATACTCACTGCCTTAACCCAAAAGTGATAAGGGAGAGAATGTTTGCATATCTTGATTCTCACCATGTCCTGTAGAGTTCAATTCTTTCTTTCAACAACTCTATTTTGTTGTGGAGTTCGAGGATCTACAAAGTTGTGAGTATATCCTTCTTCATTGTAAAAGTTCTCAAAAGCTCTGCTTTCCAAATTCTCCTCCATGATCACTTCTAATTGAGGTAATATAGTACCCCTATTCTCTCTAATCTTTCTTACAGATAGACTCAAAATTCTTTAAGGTATCTTCTGTGTTAATAAAATACCCCAAGAGGTACCCGAAAATGTGCCTTAGAAATGTCCATAATCGTAATTTCCATATATCTCAAAATTCATGCATAATATCAAAAATCTGACTTCATATTCATGATCAGGGGGGAAAATTGAGTGAGAAATGGGTCTAACCTTGATTTTGGAGTAATCGTATCAAAAAATCGTAATTTCCATATATCTCAAAATTCATGCATAATATCAAAAATCTGACTTCATATTCGTGATCAGGGGGGAAAATTGAGTGAGAAATGGGTCTAACCTTGATTTTGGAGTAATCGTATCAAAATTTTATTTTCCAACTATTACGAAAAATAGAATCGATCTGCGCCCCTGGCGCAATGCGGCTAGGGCGCGGACCTATATATTTTTTTGCCAATTTTTCTTACTTCAGTCCAAGGCTTTGAGGCCTTAGGCCTAAGCCTTTCTATGCGTAAAAACACCTATGTCTAGTCATTTTTCAACCTCATACCATTCAAGACATTCCCCAAAACCCTCTCTAACACTTAGCCAAATATCTTCCTCAAATTCAAGTGTCCCAAACTCATTCTAGATCTTAAGGAATTCATTCAAGCTTCAAGTTCTTATCCAATCTTCATCAAGGCAATCTCCAAAGTTGAGGTATGTGGGTTTCAACCA
Organism: Solanum virginianum; assembly: GCA_000787875.1. Taxonomy (NCBI): domain Eukaryota; kingdom Viridiplantae; phylum Streptophyta; class Magnoliopsida; order Solanales; family Solanaceae; genus Solanum; species Solanum virginianum. The sequence continues at coordinate 5,932 of DF369834.1, forward strand.
TTGGGTCCTTTCACCCATGGTGTCCAACCTTCCTTTTTATACAAATTACATTTTTTTTCAAGTTGATTTACTTATAGGTATTCTTACTATGAATTCAATTTTAAACTATGTTGGGGTTTCATGAAATGTGGACTATTTAATCACATTTTGAGCTATGAATCTATGTTCTATGATGAGATTTGATGAGGGGTTTAATGTATCTTGCATGGTAGTATTACTAAGTGTTGGTGGGTTGATTTACATTATGTTTTCTCACACGATTTAACTCTTGAATTGCATGATTTTGAACTAGCATTATACACCCACCAAGTGTTTGACAAAATGGCTGGTTAAGGGTTTTTGAGCTATTAATGATCTATTGTATGGTCTATGAGTCAAGTGACATTATGATAGTTAAAGTAATGGATATATGTGTTGATTTCATGAAAAGTATTTATAGTGTTACAAGTTGACCACACTATATTGAGGGGGTGCTATGCCTCAACCACTATGATGGAGGGTACTATGTCCATCTACCAGTTGAGGGGTATGTACCTTGACCACTATGATGGAGGGTGCTATGTCCATCTACCATGTTGAGAGGTATATACCTTGGCCACTTTGATGGGGGTGACATGCCTATCTACCATGTTGAGGGGTATATACCTTGACCACGATGATGGAGGGGAGGGGTGATATGCCCATTTATCAATTGAGGGGTATATACCTCAATCACCTTCCAAGGGAGTGACATGCCTTGGATTCCAAGTATTAGATGCTTGGTCTATGATGATGGTCTCTTCCTACACATGTATTATGTTCTATATAAGTACGTTTTACTTCAAGCATTGATCATGCATGCCATGTTACTAATATACTATCTCTTGCCTAAGTATATGCATTTTGATTATGTTGCCTATCTCTTGTTACATTACATCCTACATACTTAGTACATTCAGATATACTAATGTATACTCTATGCCTACATGATGTTACCATGTAGGAACTGGAGCTCCTCGCGATCATCCTCCCCATGGCTAGTTGGTTTGAAGATAAGCTATTGGTGAGTCCTCAAAGTTCGGGGACATTAGCTATGCTATTCTTGCCCTTGTTATTTCTTAATGTTGAACTCTTTATACTATGAGGGTGAGCCCAGAAAGTGTCTTGGCCCCCGCTCAAGTCTATGTTTAGAGGTGTTGTTAGAATTAATAATGTAATTGTGCTTGAGCTTTGACTCTTTTATGATTTATTTATTAAAGACTTCCCTTAATCCCTTTATTCTTATTTCTACTATCTTGTTAATGTTTAATTGCTTCCGCAACCAAGGATGTGTAAATGATATGCTAAGAGACTTATTTGGGGTCTCTTTGGGTTTCTATTTGTCGTGTCACATCTAGGCCCTAGGCTTGGATCGTGATAATAGCCAAAAATATTACCCAAGTAAAGCAAGAGTAATCACCAACAATTACAAATGCATACCTTTTTCCTCTAATGCTAGTAGTTCTGGTTGGACTAAAGAGGTCCATATGAAGAAGCTGCAAAAGTTTTGTGGTAGATATAGTGTCTTTAGATAAGATAGAGTTTCTAGTTTACTTACCTAGTTGATATGCATCACAAATATGATCCTTGGTGTAATCCATCTTTGGTAGACCAATAACCAAGTCAAGTCGACCAATTTTTTCAATAAGTCTCATGCTAATTTTTGTGCCAGATCCATGGATGTTCAAATATGGAGGCTAGACATATGCATTCAGTTGATCTTGTGACTGAATTAAGAATGTATACATTTTTGTCTCTACTTCTGAGAAGATCCTTCTTTCCAGAGTTATCTTTAATGATGCAACCATTCTTTTTAAATCTTATTTCCAGATCTGAGTTGCATAGTTGACTGATGCTCAGCAAGTTGTACTTTAAACCCTTCACAAGATATGCATGAGTATATACAGGATTCATTAAAATAAATAGTACCAATTCCGATTACAGTTTGAGTAGAGTTGTTTCCATAATGAATTTTTTTGCCCTTGAAAGTTTGCAACAGATTTGAACAAATATTTGTTGCTTGTTATGTGATTTGAACACACACTGTCTAGATACTATTTTTCTTTAGATTTGGTGCGGTGTTCTTGCAAAACAAGGTCATTGCTCATTTTTAGGTACCCAAATGGTTTTATGTCCTTTTTTGTTAGTAGTATCTTTAGCTTTCCAAACCATCTTAGATGGCTTTGAGTGACAAAATCTTCATCTGGAATAGGTGTGACGAGGTTTTCCATAATAGTGGCAAGAACTTTTACTAGATTTGTCTAAGCCAGAAAGACTAAAATATTCACTTTGAGTGCTAGTCCGCTTGTATGATCTGTTAGGATTAGAAAATTTTTGAGCATTTTCCAAATAATTTTTAAGATTAAAATTTTCTTCATCCAAGAAATCTCTTTCAATAACACAAACTTCAAATTTGATTTCTAAAATACTGTTTCATCTTGGATAGATTTGATATTCTCAAAGGATCTTTTCAGATCCATAATAGCTTAACCTAGTAAAGCTCTTAACTCAAGATAATTTTTACATAAATTGGTTTTTACCTGACTTAATTCACCAATTGCCATGAAATAGGCATTTTTCGATTCATCTTGATCATATTCAGATATTATCACTCCAGCTGCTAAAAGCCTTGTTCTTGGTCTCCTTTGGGGATATCTCCTTTTGGATTTGGGGCATTCGCTTGCAATGTGTCCAAATTTGTTGCATTCATTGTACTTGCCATCATTTCTATTGTATTAAGTAATTTGCTTATTTTTGGAATAATTTTGCTTACCTCTTCTTTGGTTTTTGTTGTGCCATCATAGTTTTAGTGATCATTGCAGTTTCATCTTCATTGAGCTTTTCTTCTTTCTCCTGATTTTTGTCTGATACTTTGAATGCAACATATTTTTTCTTATCATCCTCTTTTGCCTTTTTGTTTAGAGGGATTTTCTCAAATGCAATTAGATCTCCTCTAACTTCGTGTAATGACTTGATTGGTCATTTTTGACTTATCTATGAAAATTACTGTTTACCCTCTTGTAAGTTGTTTTGGGCCTATTGAACTATCTGTATTATTGAAACTAAAATCTCAAGTTCTGAAAGTTGAAAATATGAGTTTTGGCATTTTTGGAATCTTAAGTTGTTGAAAAAAGTGAGTTATTATATCATTCTGAGTTTCAGGTGTCGGATCAGGGATCTATTGAATTCTGTTAGATTTGGAATATCTAAACTATGAGAAGTTACAGAACTGAATTTGGAGTTAAAATGAGGTTTTTAGACCCAAAGTTATAGTTTTAGTCGTTTCTGGAACCAAAGTTTGACTTTGGACAATATTTGAAGTTCGACTCAAATTAAAACATTGAATTCTGTTAGATTTGGAACATCTAAACTATGAGAAGTCACAGAACTGAATTTGGAGTTAAAATGAGGTTTTTAGACCCAAAGTTATAGTTTTAGTCGTTTTTGGAACCAAAGTTTGACTTTGGACAATATTTGAAGTTCGACTCAAATTAAAATATCGACAGTTCTAGTAGTTCCAATGGTGAAACTAACGCTATAATTGGTCTTATAATAATTTTTGGAGTTGCCGAGGGCAATTTTGGTATTTTGAGTTTTAAACTAGTTTTATCATGTTACATTGATAAATGTGGCGAGGAGGCTTTCAAATTGAATTTTGATGATTTCGTTGAGTCCAAATAGCTATTTCTGGTATAGATACATATAAAGTTTGTGAAATTCTAATTTCGAATGAGTTTCGAGGGTCCATTCCAAGTAGGGAATTGGACTTAGTTTTGCTGGTTTTCTTGATATCTGGTGCAGGTGTCCTAGACCTCCGCGTTCATGCCTCTTTCCACGCGTCCGCGGAGGGTCAAACCCTTTGACCCCCCACGTTCATAGATTGGGGCCCAAGTTCATGGAGGATTGGCTATTTTGATCTGCCGCATTCGCGGTTGCATGTCCATGATCACGGAGAGTATTTGTTACTTGGACAACTTTAAACTCGTAATGTCACGTCCCGGTTTAGGGGCCGTGACTGACACCCATTTAGGGTGTCCAGAACATAAATCTAATTTTGATCTGCCGCATTCGCGGTTGCATGTCCATGATCACGGAGAGTATTTGTTACTTGGACAACTTTAAACTCGTAAAAACCATTGTCATTCCATTTTCAAACTTTCAAATCTTTTTGGGTGATTTGAGATGAGGCTTTCGAAGATTTAACTTAGGTAAGTGTTTCTAACACTATATTAATCATATTTCATAAGTTTTGTCTTCATTTTGACTTAAATTTCATAAATTTGAATGCCAAAATTGGGGATTTTTAGACCTTTTCAAACTTTAAATGTTAATTTCTCATTCAATGTAAGCTTGATTTTAGTGAAATTTTAACGCATGAACTTAATTTTTTGCATAGAACTTGATTTCAAAGTTGATTTTCAGATTCGGGAACTTTGGATTTTACCCCTAAAATTGACCATTTTGCCCTTAAGCCCAATTTATGCTAATATGGGTATCAAAATGCTCCTCTTGATGTGTAGTATCTATTATTGATAATAATGGATCAATTTGAGGATCGACACATGGATTGAGTTTATTGAAAGCTTGTTCGTATGTGGTTTCAGCATTGAGGTATGTTTGACTAACCTTTTTGGGATTGGATTTGACTTATTGATCATGTTTATGTGATAATTTTGAGATCTAGATGGCTTTTATGTAATCGGATTGACATGTTGAAATAACAATGGAAATATGATTCTGATTGAGCTGATTTGTGATGTAAATCTTGATCCCATTGATGAACTGAGATGAAATCTTATGTATTAAGATGATTTTGGATAAAACGAGATGATATGAGGCTTGTGAGACCATTTGGGTAATTATTATGGTAATGGATAGCTGTCGAGATACCTTTGAGATGTATATGTATATTTGGGACGAGTGAGGTCTGATATTATTGATATTCATGTATATTTGGGACGAGTATGGTCTGTATTACTGATATTCTTATATATTTAGGATAAGTGAGGTATGATATTATTGATATTCTTGTATAATTTGGGCAAGTAAGGTCCGGCATCACTGATGTTCTTACATAAATGGGATGAGTAAGGTCCGGTGTTGTTGATATTCCTGACTACTGATATAATTATGATGATCTGAGACATGATGATGGTTTGGTCTTTATCTGTGAGATTTTGATATTATTCTTTATATGCATATGATTATATGAGATTTATGTATCAGTATTCCTGTTTCGATGCCATTTTATATGTTACATGCATTTTTGGATTGTATCATTGATTTACATCTGTTGTATGTTGCTTGTGACATCCCTTAACCTGGGTAGGAGGCAAGAGTATTATTCCCCAAATTGGTACCACCCCCTTGACTCGAGTAGGAGACAAAGTGGGATTCATATCTTATATTCCCTTGACCACAAGAAGGTGGCAAGGACATGACACTATGATACTCCTTGACCATGGGCAGGTGACAAGGTTGAGGCATTCTGATATTATCTTGACGATGAGTAGGTGGCAAGGCTGTGAATCACTATGCATATGTGTTGATGAGTTGTGCATAGCATTCTCATTATTTTGACGTATTGTACTATGGGTTATTGAGGATACCTTAGTTCATTATTATGTATATATTTGATTATGTACTAACCTTTTTGGATATAGGGATAGGATTCTTCTGAAAAGACCTCAAAAAGTGCCTGAAAATGTGCCTCGAAAGTGCCCAAAATCATAATTTTCATATATCTAAAAATTCTTGCGTTATTTCAAAAATTTGACTTCATATTCTTGTTTAGGAGGTCAAATTGAGAAGAAAGTAGGTCTAACCCAAACTTTAGAGCAACCGTAGCAAAATCTGAATTTTCAAAGTGAGCTCGAAAATAGTGTTCAAGCGCGCCTCAATGTATTTTCCAGTCTAGTTTTCTTGTTCAGTCCAAGACTTTTAAATCTCAGGCCTAAGCCTTGCCACACGTGAAAATACCTATACTTAGCCATTTTTTTACCCTCATATCATTCTACACATTCCCCAATACTCACCAAAACACTTAGCCAAATATTTTACTCGTAAACTCAAGTCTCAAAACCCTTTCTGGATCTTAAGGATTGCACGCAAGCTTCAAGTCTCCATCTCTAATCTTCATCAAGTCTATCTCCAAAGCCAAGGTATGCGGGTTTCTTTCACGGGTTCCTTTCAGCCATGATGCCCAAGCTTACTTTTCTTCAAATTTGCATGATTTAAAGTTGATTTACAAATGGGTCTTACTTATTATGAATTTCACTGCACTCTATGTTAGGGTTTATAAAATTATGACTGTTGTACCATGTTTTGAGCTATGAATCTAAGATCTATTGTAAGATTTGATGATGGTTTTTGATGTATATTACTTGAGGGTGCTACCAAGTATCTATTGAAGGTTTTACATTGAATTTTCTAGCATGATTTCACTCTTGAAATGCGTGATTTTACACTGGCACTACACACCCTCTAAGTGTTTGACAAAATATCCGGTTAGGGTTTCTTGAGGAATTGAAGGTCCAATGCTTGTCTTATGAGAAGAATAACTATATGATGATGGAATGACGATGAAATAAATGTATGTGTATGGTAATCTCTATATAGTGTTGGATGTGACCATGTCATACTCGGGGGTTGCACGCTGGATAACCTATTCAAGAGGTTCGTACCTTGATAATCTATCGGGGATTTGTACTTCGGCACCACGGGTGGTAGGGTGTGACTATCCATTAACCTTGTTAGGGGTTTGTACCCATCAACCTATCGGGGTTCATACTTCAGCACCACTGGTAGTAGGGTGCAATGATCCACCAACCAATTAGGGGTTTGTACTTCGTTGCCACGGGTGGTAGGGTGTGATGATCCACCAACCTATTGACAGGGTTTGTACCTCAAATCACCAAGGGTGTTAGGGTGTGAGGATCCACCAATACTTTAATGTCTCTTCTTACATATATGTTATATTCTATGTAAGCATATTTTACTTAAGTGTCATTTATATATGTCATACTGTTAATATGCTATTCATTGCTTATGATTATGCATTTTGCCTATGATGCCTATCGCTTGTTGCATTCCATCCTACATACTTAGTATATTTAAATGTACTAATGCATACTCTATGCCTACATGATATCACTATGTAGGGACCAGAGCACTGATTGATCATCCTCCTCCTCCACATGGCTAGTACGATTTCTACCAAGCTTGTTGGTGAGTCCTCCATTTTTGAGGATAAAGTTTATGACCTCTTCCTATGTTCTAAGACTATCTTCTTTTATATATGTATTGACTATGAGGGTGAGCCCAGTTGCTTGTCTTGACCCCCACTCTTATCTATGTAGTAGCGGTATTGTTGGACATGATATGTATCTATGCTATGAGTCTTGACTCTCTTGTTTCTTAATGTTTATGATATGGAAGTTTACCCTTAGTCTTGATTCCCCTTGTTTATGCTTATCTTTTATTGTTATTTTAATTACTTCCACGACCAAGGATGTGTAATGATATGCTATGAGGCTTGTTTGGGGTCCCTTTGGGTTCCTCATTCACTGATGACATCTACGCCCTAAGCTTGGGTTGTGATAAAGATTGTATTAGAGCACTAGTTTGTTAGATCCTCGGCGTCCAACACACTGCGTCAATTAAAGTCTTATTCATGGTTGTGAAGTGCCTACGACTATGAATTGAAGGACATGAGGCATTCTAGGAAATATTTCACTTCTTCATGATCTATGTCATGCGATAGAGTTAGGTCCCCTAGGACTTATTGCTAATCCATAACCATTACACTACAGGATATGTCTTAAGCTACTCAGGACGATAATATGCCAAATGCGGAGGTTCGTAATGCTCTATGGGTATTGGCCAAAGCGGCAAAAATGTTGGTAACTCACCTTGATCAACAAGTGAGTGCTCTCGAGACTTCAATTGGTAAGAGGAGAGGCAATGAGGCCAAGAGGGCCCGTATTCGAGAAATGTTCCAATGTCTCAAGGATAGAGATGATGCTATGTCTCTAACATGTGGTAAGGTTCATAGAGGCCAATGTTTGATGAAAA
>DF369832.1:1463-14026 GCA_000787875.1 Solanum virginianum
GGTTCGGGGATAATTTTGACCCTTTTATTGACACATGGATATCTATCCATGTTGTAAGGATAACGATGTAAGGGCATTTGTGGTCCCTTAGAATAATGACAGGGGTAATTTTTTTATTCCAAAATATAATGAAGGATATAAGTGATCTATTTTGCATAGTTTAAAAGCAATTTTGACCTTTTTATTCATATTCAGCACTTGTATGCATGATTAGTAAAAGTTAGAATAGATTGATAGACTACTTTGAAATAGGAATTTTCTACTTGATTATTTTGCTTGACATAATAAGTTATAATAGAAGATTCTATGGAAAATAGTGCAATGTCTATCATATTTGAATTTTCTTTAATGTAACTTTTGTTAAAACATTTCCCCCTTCTAATTTTGTGTTAAAAAAATAAATAAAACTTGACTACTCAATTATCACAAGATTTAACTTTGTTTGTATGAGCTTTGCTTACATTGTTATGACAGTCAGCGTCAAACTTGTCAATAATGTATGCTCATATTTTTGAGTTGAGAATAAATGAGCATTAGTGATTTCATTGTTGTTTACACTTTGTCTATCTAACTGGGGGTTGTTCTTAGGATAATTTTTCTCATCACTAAGATATAAATGGTGGAAGATAAATCATCTCATGACTATCTAATACCTTCAACCAAACACTTCAATCTAGAAAAACTAAGACTCTGTGTATTATTTGTTTTTTTTCTTTTAATAACAAGTGGAACCGCAACCCTTATTCTTCATGTGCGCACAGAATAAACCCCTGCCCCTATACAATAGTTAACAAACTACATGAGAAAGGTAACCTGCACTAGGCAGGTCCGTTGCAACGAGCTCGACCCAGAAGGCAAACCCCTTGCTTTTCCTGGCAAGGGGTTCGTCTCAAGCCCAAACTACTGGACTTTAGTCTTGTAAAATTAAAGACACTGCGACATCTCAATCCTAAATAAGTCGACCAACCAAATCGTTAAAAGAGTGAAGAATTTTTCTGAAGGAAATCTGATTACTAACAGTTACCAAAAGATTACAACTTCCAGTCTACCTAATGTAAATGTACATATTTCTGGCTGTTAGATGTAGAGAAAAAACATAACATCGATAAAATGATGTATGGATTTCTCAGCTAGGCAGACTATACATGTTAGTAATAGACACTTGTTACTTAAATTTAACGTTGAACCCCTTCGAGTTGGCTCTTCTGAGAGAACCTCTAAGGCTTTGTTCATCCTTGTCCATAGACACAGGGGAATCAGGATTAGATGAAGCAGCATTCCAAGAACTAAGATTTGAAGATGGACATTTCAGAATCCCTTTCAAGTGTCTTTTCCGTAGACAAACGGATTCTTTGTTCGAATCCTCATCTGGAGTAGCCTCTTTAGCTTTGGCAGATTCATGATTCGCATCATCATTTGGAGTATCCTCTTTAGATTTGTCATGTGTAGAACAATCACCTAACTTATCCTCAGTAACTTTGGCGGGAACAAAGGTATCACTGTAATCCACTTCACCACCTCTTACGTGTGGGGAAACATATTCTAAGTTAACCTCAAGCCGTTTTACTTGGACATGATGAACGCCATTGGCACATTCTATACCACCCCATACACCGGCAAGATCATCACGGAAGGTATCCTCTGTGACCTTGGGGTGAATTAAGTCGTAATTAACAGCAGCTTCTTCATGGTTGGGTGCAGCATGAACTATGTTGGTGACAAGGAAATCATCATCATTTGTTGTCTGAACAAGATTATCCGTACATGTTGTTTGCACAGATTGAACCTTGTCCCCTTTTTTGGCTTTAGGCAATTTGAACCATCCTTCTAAAGGCAGAGACAAATTCTTTAGGAATGAGGACTTCTTTGGAGCTTCTGACAATTTTTTGTCCTTCGTGGTGAAAAATGTTATGGCGATCACGCTGGATATGAAAAGCTGACAGATTGCACATTTGATCTGTTCATGTCTCTCGAAAGACGAAGCCTGTGTAAGGCCAATCATTTTCTTGATCCCAAGAACTTTGCGCGCCAAATCTCCTAGCTCATATCTCTTGTATTTTGAGTCATTGAAAAACTTGGCAGCCAGGTAGCCTATGTCAACCTTATCTTTAGTCAAGCCTAGCTCTTCAAATGGGAACATATCTTTCTTTTCCGGTATTGCAAAACCAATGAAACGAATCCTCTTGTCTGTAAGAAATTTGAGGAATGGATCAGGTAGTTGTTCCCCGGAATGAAACCTGAGGATCAGACAACCTACTCCAAAACACAAGAGGACCAAGATTATCTTGGGATCACGAGGGTGTCGCATGACATCAATGCCAACAACAGGTGATTGTGCCCAAGTCTTACCTTCTGGGAAAAGAATATCAGCTGTAAATAAAGATTCAAACTCTTTCGCCTTAAAGGTTATACCTTCTAGTTTAACCTCAAATCTATTGGTTTTCAAATACACGATTCCTGCCATTTCTTTGATCGGACGAATGAAATGACTCTAAAATACTGCTGGCATGAGCTGATGGGAACAACAATAGCAATAATCAAGATGAAGCTCACAATGGATGCAGGAAAAAGGAAAACTTCTTTAAACCATGATGAAAATTTGCGCAAATATTGCAACGGAATGAGTGATGAAAACTAGCAAGATGGAAAAACAAATTGTGCGTCAATGGTATCCTAAATCATAAATAGAAAGGGAGAAAAATGAGGGAAACTAGTGGTTCTTGAAAAAACAAACATGTTAACATGGATGGTTCTGGTCCAAAGTTGTTACATTTGAGAGGTTTATGTTTGTCAGTTTTGGAGACTTCACATCCACACAAATTAGGAATTTCATCATGGTAATTATCTCAAAATTTAAGGATTTTCAGATACATCTCCTCCTCTAGAAAAAGGGGATTAGTAGACCAGACTTTCTTCAAGGACCTTTTTCCAAGTGTTTCACATCCAGAAGTGCAAAGATTAGTCATTTACCACCACAACAACAACATAACCATAGTAATTCCACGAGTGATGGCTGGGGAACGTGAAATGTACGCAGACCTTATTCCTACTTTGGGAGGTAAAGCAGTTGTTTCTGATAGATACTCAGCTCAAGGAAAAGCCTATCAAAATAGATACTATAGAAAGTATAACAAAGCAAAGTAAGGGAAGGAAAAAGAAGAAAGAACCAACTACAAAAAATAGTGCAATAGCCAAAGTACGAAAGGGATAGTAGATGGTAACGGAAATAGAAGGACTAGAAACTACAGGCGAAATACTATGATTACTATCAAGGAAGGATAAGCGACACAACGTTAAGCTACCTACTGCTATACTACACCACAAATACATGATAATGTTTTAATGAACTTTAAAGCACAAGAACATAAATAGGAGAGAAAAAAATAAAATTCCACTTACCTCAGAAGAAATTCACTATGTTCACGCCACACCCCATAAGATTTAAACCAAATTGAATCCAATCTGAGATGGACTAATCCATAATCTCTCTGCAAAGCAAACGAAGTTTAAAGATCAATTGCAATCACTCACTTTGTTCATGCAAGAAAAAGATACAGCAAAACTTTCGCATTGCAGACATAGACTTCAAGAACTTTCTTAATGATTCAACAAAGCATAAAAAGATCAATTGCAATCTTCACTTTTATCATCTAATCGACATTTTTAGACGACATTTTTAGACAACAAATTCTTGATAATGTAATAAACTTTGAAGCAGGACATAAACAGGAATAAACAAAATGAACTAACCTTAGATGAAAAAAATTATTGATCATTTCACTCAATTGAAGCAGAATATAATTGGACATACACCATCTGTGACTGCTACTCCACGTAACCATCACAAAAGTTCATCAACTTTTGACAGACTTCGTAGCCACTGCATCTTCAGATCATTAGAAGTTTCATCAACCCGACATGCTTTGTCAATGACAATTTTAAATGACTACTCTCATAACAAACACGATCTAACAATACAACACTCTACTTTAATGAAAGCAAGGAACAAAACTAACTTCTGCTAATGAATGGCAGATAATTAGTGCTTGAAAACAAATTAACAAACTGCAAAAGCAATATTTCAATTTTGATTATCTCATTATTCCTCTTTATAGTTATCTTTTTTTGAAAACAACCTCTCTACCTTCACAAATTAGTAATGAGGTTTATATACACTACCCCTCCCTAGACCATTCCACTAAGTATGTCATTGTAATATTTCAATTTCATCTTGTAGTATTTTGAATCCTAAATACAGTTAAGTTAACCAATGTCCAAGCAAGAACTATTTAAGCAAAAAAAGTTATAAATGCATACACACATAGAGAGCTACAATATGCACGAGAAAGAGAATAACATGAACAAAGTGATACTGATATTTCATTAAAACAGACTTGATACACATTCAGAATCGAGAAAATTCTGAATCAAAACACAAAAGGTTCAAACCCCAAAACAACTTCCACCACTATATACTAAACCCACAACTACCAACAACCAGATAATCCATTTTAAGCCCTTTCACCTCTAATCCTCCTAGCAAGCTGAATATCTTTCGGCATAATAGTAACCCTCTTAGCATGAATCGCACAAAGGTTGGTATCCTCAAACAAACCAACAAGATACGCTTCAGCTGCTTCCTGCAGCGCAGCAACAGCAGAGCTCTGGAAACGGAGATCAGTCTTGAAATCCTGAGCTATCTCACGAACCAAACGCTGGAACGGAAGCTTCCTGATGAGGAGTTCAGTTGATTTCTGATACTTTCGGATTTCTCTGAGCGCCACGGTTCCCGGCCTGAATCTGTGTGGCTTCTTCACTCCTCCGGTAGCCGGAGCAGATTTCCGAGCAGCTTTTGTTGCCAATTGCTTCCTTGGGGCTTTGCCTCCAGTCGATTTACGAGCAGTTTGCTTAGTACGAGCCATTGATAATCTTGAATATTGAAGGGTTTAAGGGTTTAAGCTTTGAGATTTTGGTGAGAAATTTTCGGGATTAATGGGGAGTATTTATAGTGGAGAGTTTTTGAAATTTTGGATTAATCGTAACCCTTGATTTTGTTGACGCGGATCGATGACGTGGAAAATAAGGAGGTAATCCTGAGCGTTGGTTGTGAAAGAGTTCATTTTGAAATTAACGGTTCAGATTATTTGAGTTGCGGATCGATGACGTGGAAGGTGTATTGTGCTTCTTTGTTTATAGTTGAAATGATTAGAGGTGTTTGATTTAATCGAACGGTTCAGATTGATATAAGAAGGGATTTATGGATGGTGACGTAGAAGGCATTAAAAAGAACAATCTGGACATAAATAATTTCTTTTCTTTTTTCTCCAAAAAAAAAAATGTTTTTGGTTATTTTTGACTAGTTTTTTAAGTTATTTTTTTTCACACATCAAATTTTAGTTTCTTTTTAAGTAAAATGGATGATCAAACATCATTTCATACGTCATCCATCGTAATGAAGTCATCTGCAGTAATGACCATCATTCATCAATTACCACGTTCAATAATCGTGGTCACTAGTTATTATTTATAATTATTCTCATCAACCGTCTTTATAAAACAATCAATAATTATTATTGATAGTCATCATTTGTCATTATTATTATATATTATCAATCATAACTATCAATCATCATCACCATTAGCTATTACTATCATCTATCATAATTATTAATCGTCCTTGTGCCCCAGTATGCGAAGCTTATGAGGACGTATGCTTCTTTTGAAATAAAAATAACTCTCGACAATGAATATCTCATTCTCGCATTAATGAAAAACATAGCAGAATGCGATATTTACTAATCGTAAGTGAAAAATGAACAACATGCAATGTGAAATAATATGTCAATAGTATTAAAATATGTAAAATCGTTCATTATATGTTGAATTTGTTAATGGCTCATTCTTTTTTATAAGGAGATATTGTTTCAAAAATTAGAATTAATAACATAGCTACATTAAATGAAGAAAATACAGAGAATAAATAGAAAATAAAAAAATATGAATAATTACTTGGAATCACAAAAAGTAAAAATTGAGAAATGTGATTAAATGAAAAAAATAGATGTAAACTAAAAAAATATGAATAATTACTTAGACTCACAAAAAGTAAAATTTGAGAAGTGTTAATAAAGAAAATTTAAAAAAATAATATTTAAAAAAACATGAATACGGTTATGATTTCTATGGATGCAAGTGTTTGTCTTTCTTCTTTGTTCACAAGTTAAAGTAGATGTTAAGGTAGTATATTATTATGAGAATATAAAAAATAATATATAGTATTTTTTATTTTAGAAACTATTTAATTTTTTTTTACAAAACCATATGTAAATTCCGTGTCACTGATGCAATTTACGTGTAAAAATTAAAAAAAATACAAAATGAAAATGTACTTACTACACTACATTGCGATTAGCGTATAAAAAATAAGTCTATAATTCCATTTAACAATATAATTCTCCTTTAATAACAATAACACCATTCATATATGCAGAGTTAGTAAATGACCCATTCTTTCTAGGAGTGTTCACGGGTCAATTTGTGTCAGTTATTGATCAAAATCAAAACCAAACCAACTTAATTCGGTTTTTAATTTTTTAAAACCAAACCAATTCAATTATAATACATATTTATTGGTTTGGTTGTTGTCAGTTTTGGTTCGATTATTAACCATACACAAAAATAAAAATAATGATACGTTTAAAATGGAGAAAAAGTGACAACAATCCATTCAAAACGAAAAATAGTTAGAACAATTGATATTATAGAACTTTTAATCAATAAATTTACTGTGAAAAAAGTTTCAAAATTCACCATTTTGCCTTAGAAGAAAGAGCTAGTGATATTTCTAGTCCCACCAAGAATTGTCATATACATGAAATTAATGAGATAAATGTTCTCATTTTGAGCATTTGTGCTTTCAAAAGTAGATTAGAAAATTAAATTTATTTTTATAAATAATGTATTATGTATGTATAATTATAAAATATATGAATATAATTTGTTGGCTCGGTTTGGTTGTTTCTTTGATTTTTCCGAACAAATTCAAACTCAAATCAAATACTATCGATTTTTAAAAAACTAAAACCAAACCAAACCAAAACCAAAATAAAATCAATTTATTTAATCGGTTTAGTTCGATTTTTATGCAAACCATGAACACCCCTAATTCTTTCTAGTAAAACAGTTATGTTAATAAAAAATATAAAATATCACTTGAAATCACAAGAAACAAAAGTTGAGAAATGAAAAAAATAAAATAAAAGATAAAAAAATTATGTGTATAATGCGATATGTAAATCGGATATGTTATACGTTTTATTCCTTTTGTGGATGCATTTTCTCCCTTTCTTCTTTACTCATCAAAGGATTATTTTATTAGGAGATTATAAAGAATAATATATAGTATTTTTTTTAAATTTTAGGAATGATTTTATTCTTTTTTTAAAAAAAAAAAGAGAAAAGAATAAACAAGTGGAGGTAAACCGGTCAAAATAATCGATGTTGATTTTCATGGTTTCAAGCTCTTTTACTTATTGATTTATCTTTGTTTTTCTATTTTATATCGCTCACTACTCTCCTCCTAATATGTAGCTGAATTCAATAGGTTCTGATACAATTCAATTATATCAATTGTATTCGTGATACAATATATATACAACCTCTCTCTCCTAGATTCTGCTCGTCTTTTTTCTCCCTTCTCTAATCCCATTCGCCTCTCTCTTCAATAACTATGAATCATAATTAAGTAATAGTTGATTAAACTTGAAGCACATAAACCAAACATTGCACTTTATTGATTTGTTACAATAAATTATTTCCATCACATCAAATTCAATGGATCACAAACAAGAAGTCCATAATACCCCAACAATTAACCAAAGAAAGCTACACAAAGATTTTCAATAATGTAAAACCACAACATGGCATTCAATTATTAGATCACGAGTAGTGGCATTGTACCAATAAGTTCTTGCCGTGACAGTACCCCGTGCTAGCCGGAAAACACCCGATCCACCGACCACCGACAACTCACGATACTCACGAGGCACTCTGTTGTGCCCGAGGACACTGAGCGTGCTACCATTATACTTGCCTTTAGTGAACACAAAGTTGAAAGTCATAAGTAGTTCCCTATCTTCAAATGAGGTGAAACCATACGTCCCTTGAACTCGACCAATTATCTGTTAAAAATATAATTGAGTAAATAAAAGTATTTCTTTTTATGATTGTCACAAACGACAACATGGTATGAGAATACGTGAATATTTTGATTTGAATCTCACTGCCATTTGTTATGAAAAAAGAACGTTCATGTGCTTGACCAAATCAGATTATTCTACCCTCTTACCATGATTCAAAGTACACCCCTAAACAAATGAAAGCGTTCAAATATACTTCTATACAACTGAAAAGATTTGTATATACCCTCGTACATCTGTGTATCTCAATTAGTTTTTTCACGATAAAAAATAATCAATCAAATTAAGGAGCATGTTTGAAAGTTACTACGAGCTAGAAGGTTACTGAAATAACTTTAGATTTTTGAATGAGATGATCACAGACTTCAATATTTACCTCGGAATTGATACTTGGACCAATAGTCATTGGGTTGTCCATCATCCTCACTAAGCCAAAAGATGTGGGAGACAAAGAGGTAATATTGGCTTGGGCTATTTGAATTGCTGTTGGATTCTTCCCACTCACAATGTCATGAAAATAAAAGTGAAATTTGGTCATTTTTTCCTTTGCATGTGATAACTTATCGAACCATTCTTCAACTCCTTTTGGACTTAAATTGAGACCATGACTTGATGGCAAATTAGCAATTGCAATAAACAAGCAAATCAACAACAAAAGTTTCTTCATATTTTCTCCTTGTTTTTTCTCTTGTTTATATTCATATGAAACTAGGCATGTCTATATATTTGCATACATAGTTGACTTGGGAAAAAAAGGTGAAATTTGATTTGACCTTGGGAAACTCATAAACAGCTAAATGTTGACTAAATAAAAAAAATTGAATCTTAAGAATCATTTAATCAACTTGACCTCCATATAATATGCAACTAGAAGGCTCCAAAAGGCTTCTAATTGTGAGTTGTGACAATTAATTCCTAAATGAGTGGGTTAATAATCGATATATTTATCAACCAATTCTCATGTTCCAACTTTATATTTTCAGTTTTTGTTTTTTTTTTAAAAAAAAGTCAGTTCAGAAATCTGAAATTGGGTACCAACTAGTCAAGCTTAGTTTTCAAATGAAAGTCGAAAGTTTCAGCTATTTAAAGGTAGACTTGATCGATTCTCAACTTTAGAATCGAAGTTAGAAACTTTGGACTTAGAAGTTAGATCTCAAGCTTGATTCTGTGAAAGTTAAATTTTAAATAATGCAAAAAATTTGATTATGTCTAAATATCGTAACAAACAGAGACTTTAATATTTAAAGGCAGTTCGGTGCCCTAAAGTTCCCCTCGAGCCGGTTAAGACTTGAACATGTGATTTCATGATAGTAACTTTATTATTTACTCCATGACTCTCTCTTTAAAAAATGAAAAATGGTCAAAATTACCCTCGAGTTATTTGAATTGGCTCACATTTACCCTTCGTTTATTTTTGGGATCAAATCTACCCTTATTGTCTTTGTTTTTAAATCCACAAATGTTGTTACAACGTTATCTTTGTCATTGAAACTGACATGGCAGTCCACCTAGATAGTCCAACATAGCAAAATTTTCTTTTCTATTAATCGTCTTGTTCTTCCTTGTTGACTCCCCTGAGGAAAAAAAATACCAAAAATAGTACTTCTATTGTTCTTGTTTGAGTTGTTCTCCGGACTTTAAAACTCCAATTTCGAAGTTTATAAAATATACAATTCAAATTATATTAAATTCAAAAAATATATTAGTCCAAGTGAATATTATGGATTAATATAATTGTGTTAATTAAGTCCACTAAGATATGAATTTAATTAAAAGCCCAAATTCATTTATTTGAACCACAAAAGATGACCCACTTTATTGGGCCCAATATCGTTTCATCCAAGAGGTCCACTTGATGTCACGTGTCAAATGACGTGGCACACCAGGTCAAAAAAGAAGCCAATAGGATCATCTCATGTGCCAAAATGACAGACTCATTTCATTAAAGTCCAATATGTCACATTACTTAAATCTGATTGGTCGGGAGAAAGCCTGAGTCCATCATGACTCCTCTATTCTACAACTATATATAGGGATCCTCATAATTCAATATGGACATCAAGAATTCTAACAAGAAGCCAGAAAGAGCTTGTGGATCAACGCCGCAGATTTCTCTACAAGCAACAAGAAATCAAAAAAATCAATCATTCAAGTTCAAGAACGCATCAAGATCGAGACCACTAGATTCAAGAACAAGCCTAAAAGCCCCTTGAATTAAAGTACAAGTCGAGATCAAGTTTAAGAACAAATTCATATCAAGTTCAAGTTTATCAAATCATTAATCAAGATCAAGACCACCTAGTTCAAGATTAAGCCCAAAAACCGTTGAATTCAAATACAAGTCAAGATCAAATCTATCAAATATTACAAGATTCAAGATCAAGCTTAAGAGCCCTTGATTTATATTTGAAAAGGTGGATCAGATGATTCATAGAGATTGTAGAACTCACTCCTTGAAATAAAATACAACGATTGTTGCAATATTTTTCTTTCCTTGAATAATAGTTTCTCGACGCGAATTTTATTGTCGTACAAATTCTGGCACGCCTAGTGAGTCACGACCCAAAAATGGGCGTGATGGCACTTGCTCAACCCCACCAGAATAAGTCAACCTTAACCCAAAGGGATAATAAATATATCGTGCAAAAGTAATTAAATAGAATAGATAACTAAAAAACTGAAAATTTTCATAAACTTAAATACCACCCAAGGATTGGTTGTTATGTGTACAAGCCACTAGCAATACAAAAAATCAAAGAAATACAAGTCCAAACTATCCTTCTTCTTGAATAGAACAAGCACAGAAGAAATAGGAACAAAAGAGTCAGCCAGATGACAACAACTACCTCTCTACGTCTTGTGGGAAGTCTCGGATGATTGAGGAAAAATACTATTCACTGTCTGGGTTCACAACCTACACAAGTGTAAAAACAAGGGGTGAATACCAAATACAATGCAGTACCCAGCAAGTCAACTAATAAAACAAAGTAAGTCTAATAAAATACACAAACTCCCTTCGTCCCAATCGACCTCCACGACTACGACCTACACAGAAAGTTAGTCCAGCCCAACAATACATAGTACATAATAAAGATGGTATTTCACCATATCACCATTCCAAAGCACAAGCTACAAGTGATAACACAATCAATCTCAAGAGTAACATCATACTATGCAATAATATGCAAGGATGAAATACAGTGCTTATGCAATAATAGCCGACAAAGACCTTGGCATCATAACATCACTGAAAAATATCTCAACATCACATCATTGCCAGCAAAGACCTCGGCATCACAATATCATCATAATTTTGCCGGAAGAGACCTCGGCATCATAATATCATCATAATTTCGTCGAAAGAGACCTCGGCATCACAATATCATCATAATTTTGCCGGCAAAGACCTCGACATCATATCTCGACTGATAAAGACCTCAGTCTTAATATTTTTCATCTTACTCATACTAATATCCGGAATCAATGCAAATATGCATGACATGGAATGAATGAACTTGATATGAATTCCACCAGCAAATCCACTCATAATCATCAACCACAATAATATATATATCAAAAATATAGAATTCTCATCCTTTAACCACATTTTTCAATTCAAGTACTGTAATAACACACCAACTCACATTTATATTTTTTAATCACCTTATTTTTATAATATTAAAATATTTCATGTATCACATGTAGGAGAAAGGATAATTTGAGAATTCTACGAGAATTACAATATTTTGAAAGTTCACTTGCCTTAGTCAAGTCACGATTAGTTAAACAACTGAGTCTTCCCCTTTCAAATAAATTCTACAAGAATTACAAAGTTTTAAAAGTCCACTTGCCTTAGTCAAATCACGGTCTATCTAACACTTTGGCCTTTCCTTTTTTAATAGAATCTGTAGCACCAAGATCTAGTCAAATAAATTATTACCATAAGATTTCAAAATTCACAATACCCATATTGCTATATGTCTAGCCTAGACCCAAAGACCAACCAATTTTGTTATTAATTTCCAAAATTTCAAGTCTAGGATTAAATCTTAATCCTTCAAATAATATAATTCTAATAATATTTATATAATACAATAATACACCAAATTTTTTAATTTGGTATACTAGTATATCAAAACTTAAATTATAATATGGTAATAAATGAAATTATGAAAGCTACACGAAATAGTACATTAACTTCTAATGCATATATATATATATATATATATATATATATATATATATATATATATATATATATACTAATTAAAAAATAAGCTTAAAGTAATTATTATATTATGCAAGTATGTATGAGTTTTTTAGAAATATCAATCCAAGTTTTAAAAAATTCTAATGGTTGTACAA
>DF369831.1:2223-14032 GCA_000787875.1 Solanum virginianum
ATCCTGCCTTACATATTCAGTACATTATCTCATACTGATGTCCCTTACGGGGGAGCTGTATTTCATGCTGGAGGTATAGGTGCTAGTAGATCTCCCCAGTAGGTGTACAGGATATCCAGCTATGGTCACCAAGCTCTAGGTTGCTTCGGAGTTTTGCATGTCTAGAGTTTACATTTTTGTATTGTACAATTAGTTGAGGCGGGGCCTGTCCCAACCCTTATCAGATTCTTGTCAGTACCTAGAGGCTTTGTAGACTATGTAAATTAAAGTGTGGTCATATTGTGTACTTTGGATAGGTGACCCCAACGGCCTAGAGTCCATGTTAAGGGTGTATATTTGGACCATATTTTAGCATTGTAAATGGGCTATACTTTTAGCCCAATATGAAGAATAACATCATGTTGAGTGTAGAACACCTTGTAATATGTATAGAAAGCGTACAGACATAGGTTGGTTCTCCCGGGCCTTATTGGCAGCGGGTGTCGGTCCGCCTTAATAGGATTTGGGGCGTGACAAATATGTCTTATGTTCGTTCTTTGACATTCTTATGAAAATTAGTCATATCCTTATCTCTTGTGTCTTTGAAGTTCATAAATGATAAGAATATGAAATAATTTGATAAGCTTGAAAGACTTTTATGTTCTAATAGTTTTAAAAGTATAAACGCCCATAACTTTTATTAGAAAGCCCAAATCGCTTTGAAAACCATTAGAAATGCCTCGTAGGAGTTTGTGTGATCTAGGTTGAGTATGTCCTCTGTAAGTTGGATCAGTTTGGGTCTCCACTGATAGTGGGTCCCGCGATGCCCTTTTATGGCTTTTAGCTCACCTTTGATAGAATAAATAATTATTATTATTTTGGTCTCAGGTATGACTATCTTACTTGTCTTTTCGATTTGGGATGATGATTTTATGCTCTGTGATATACTCTGTAATTAGGCTGTGTTTGACGGCGAGTTCAGGGAAAGCGATATGTAATGCCCGGCTCACTTATCTGTTATGTGGTGTTTGATGCTATACTATGCTGGATGAGTACAAGGACGGCAATACGTAACACCCAACTCACATTGGCTACTTCTGTATTATGATAGGTGTGTACGGGGATAACGATGCGTAATGCCCGACTTATCTATGCTATTCCTGTATAGGAGCGTGTGAGACAGGGATGGCGATACATAACGCCTGGATCACTTATGCTATTTCTGTATGATGATATGTGAGACAGGGACGGCGATACGTACCACTTGGCTCACTTATCCTATGTTTGATATGTAACGGGTGAGCGACCATATTTCCTATACCCTAGGCATGATTGGTATTTTGGAAAGTAGACGTTTTGTGATTTAAATCTTGAAAGTAGACATTTTGATATTTTTGGATATATACTTGTTCTTTGTAATTTTGTTTCAGTTATCCCTCAGTTTCATGTATTGGGAAGTAAGTATGTCAGTATTTTGGATATGCATTTACCTTTATACTTTGGCCATGTTTGCTATACAGCTTTATGTTTTGTATCCTCTGCCTGCATATTCAGTATGTATTTTGTAGTGACCCCCCTTTTCTTCAGGGGATGCGTTTCATGCCTGCATGTACCGGCGTACAGGTAGGTAACCCACCAGCTTAGGACTCCTACTTGCTGCCTGAAGTGCTCCCTTTATTTTGGAGCCTACGTTTGGTATATACACTTATTTGTTATTTTACACATACGTTCATTCGAGGGTACGACGGAGCCCTGTCCCGTCCTATGATTCTGTTTGTTCGTTTAGAGGTCTGTGGATGCCTGTGTATGTGGGTTGTGCCAGTTTGTATGACTGTACATGTATGATGTGTATGTTGAGTGGTTTTAAACACCGTGGTGGCCTTGTCGGCTGTATGTATATGTACATGTTGTTTTGTTGGGTTTTTCCTGTGTGCAGGGTATTTAGCTTAGTATATAAACAAAGGAAACTCTGCCAAAATTTTTGTAAAACTAAGACACTTGTTATAATCAAGCTTTGCATTCGCGTTTGGGTGCCCTAATTGGGTACTAGTCACGGCCCATGAGGTTGAGTCGTGAGAGTTTTGTCATTTTTCTAGGAATAAAGAAATACTTATTAGAGAATCAACGCGTTTGGTCAAGATACTAAGAAAAAGTGAGTACTTTTGCTTATTATACTAGTTACCTTTTTTAGAAGTTTCTTACTTTTTGAATGTTTGGTTGAGCATCAAATATTGCTCTAATGTTGATAAAACTACTTTTCTCAAATTGATTATGCAAACCCATATGAATTTACTACTTTTAAAATTATATTTTTGAAAATCACTTCTAACAAAAAGAACCACTTTCAATATATTTTGGGTAGGGTAAAGGTTAAACCGTATTAGATCATATGTATCTATTTTTTTCTTTAAATTATGTCTACAAGAAATTATTTTCATCATTAAATTTAAAGGTTGGGATGTCGCAATGAAATCCAAGGAAAGAAATAGAGAGTCTTCAATCCCAGAAAAGAAGTCTACAACAAGGAAACAAAAAATCAATGAACAAAACTACTATGACAAGAGCGCAACTAAAAGGTTTCTCGATGATGCATGAAACAACCTCATGAATTTGGATGACAAACGCAATGAAACGACCCCAAAAAGTGTTCGAAAATGTGTCTCGGAAGTGCCCAAAAATATAATTTCCATATATCTAAAAATTCATTCGTCATTTTGCAAATCCAACTTTATTTTCTTATTTAGGGGGTCAAATTGAGTGGGAAGTGGGTGTAACCTAAATTTTAAAGCAACCGTATCATAATCTTAAAATCGCAAAAATGTAATTTTGGAGGGTCAACTTTGAAGGGGCATATCTCTTAGCACAGAAAGAACTGGGTAGCCCACGACCTATTTAATTAAATCTCTTTGAATTTTCTTTCCACCACACTTAGTTTCAGCTGATTTTGAATTCGGATAAAGGAGTTATACCCATTTTCGTGGAACTCATTTGTGCTGAAAATGCAATTCCAGTGAGCAGTCTGTTTTGGTCATATTTTCTATTGATTTCTGTCCAAGATTTTTAAATCTTGGGCCTAAACATTCCTAATACTAACCAAAACACTTAGCCTAATACTTATTCCCAAATTCAAGTCCCAACTCAAAACCAATCTTAAAGATTTCATCAAGGATTTCACTCAAGCTTCAAGTCTCCATTAAAGCCTTCTTGGTTTGAGCTCAAAATCTTGGATCTAATTGTCACGACCCAACCCCGTGGGCCGCAACTAGTGCCCGATTGGGCACCCTAACATAAACACTAAGCCAGATTCCATTTCTAATAACTATCATATTTACAGAAATTTCGGCAGAATTTTCTCAGTTTTATAGACTATCCGAACCCTGCATACAAAAAAGTCCCAGCCAACGGCACATATGTAAATATATTCATATGGGCCGACAAGGTCACCGCTGCGGTTAAACTGCCCAACATACATATCATATATATATAGTTATACAAACAGTCCCAACCCATACGGACAGGCGTCCACAGACCTCTAACTACACAAACTGAATCAGAAGACGGGACAGGGCCCCCGTTGTACCCTCGAATGTACAGAAACACAAAATATTATATAAGTGTATATACCCAAAGTTTGTTCCGAAGCAAAGGAGCACTTTAAACAGCAGTCAAAATCCTACACTAGTGGATCTCTCTCCTGAACGTCTGTACCTGCGGGCATGAAATGCAGCCCCCGAAGAAGAGGGGAAATAGCAGTCAGAATCCTAAGCTAGAGGATCTCTCACCTGAACGTCTGTACCTGCGGGCATGAAATGCATCCCCCGAAGAAGAGGGGGTCAGTATGAGATATGTACTGGATTTGTAAAGCAGAAAGAACAGAGTATATATATCAGGGCAACCTTTAAAGTAAACGTGAAATAGTTAAATGTATGGCCGAAATATCAACGTACTTACTTACCAACACATAAGGTGTGTAGTAAACAAGGCCAAAGTATAACGGTAAATGCATATCCAGAATATTGACATACTTACCTCCCAATGCATGAAACTGAGGAATAACAGAAAAAAAAGTACAGAGAGCAGTATATATCAAAAAATATAAAAAAATGTCTACTTTCAAGATTCAAAACACAAACCGTCGATTTCCAAAATATCCAATCCTGCCTAACGGACTAGAACCGATGGTGACCTCTGAAACATATGTCGTCCACCGCATATCGTCAGAAAGTCTAAATCTCCAAAATCTCCATCAAGTAATACCAACATAGGATAAGTGAGTCAGGCTTCCCTAGCCTCACAATCCTAATACAAAATGGCATAGTACATAAGTTGGGCCGCTCGAATTTTCCGAATCACACCCACTAAGGATTCGTCCTGGACCGCTTGAATTTTTTGAATTGCGCCTAGGCATAACCTAATCTTGGACCGCCCAAATTTTTCAGATTGCGCCCAGGTATAATGCCAACATATCAAAAAAAACCAATCACAACATAACGCCAAACGCAGCATAACACCAAACACAACATAACTCCAAACACAATATAATACCAAACACAACATAATGCCAAACACAACCATATCTATATCATAATAAGCACAAGCAAAGTTGGGCATAAACATAGGCATAAAATACTTGTCATAAACCCAACGAATTATATTTATATCATAATTAGCACAAGCAAAGTTGGGCGTAATCATAGGCATAAAATACTTGTCATAAACCCAACGAATAAGTAAAATATTCATATTCGAAAATGAAGTATTATTTATTCCACATTTTTTTATGAGGTGATCAGATTTTCCTAGAAGAGTGTCAGGGGACCCATGGCTGATGGAGACCCGAACTAGCTTGACTTCGGAGGAACATACTTAGTCTAGATCATACGAACTACTATGGAACATTTTAGAATGACTTTTATGGTAATTTGGAATTTTTATCAAAAGTTATAAGCGTTTGTATTTTCGGGACAACTAGAACCTATAGTTTTTCAAACTAATTAACTTCTTTTCAAACTCATATCATTGATGGATTTTAAAGATTAAAAAACCAAGGATGTAGCTAATTATGTATAGGAGTGGTAACGAACGAACATAGAACATATTTAGACTTGAATTGAAATCTTCCTAGACTTATAACATTTTCCATATTTAATTAAACCATGCCAAAGGATGTTTTTAGAGTGTTAGAAAATATATTCTTTCATAAAATTCCCTTTATTCTTACAAACTTACTAGACTCTAAGGATGTAGGAGTCAAAAGTAATACGAATTGCCATAGGAACAGATTCTTTCAAAATTGATTACAATTTCACATTCTTTCCTACTTGGGAAAGGATCCAGTTAGAATAGTCAAAACCAACTACACATTGTTTTAGCAGCACTATACAGTAACCTTTAACAGTTAGGTAAGAAAATGTAGCCTCACACAAAGTAATTCATAGCAGCCTTCAAGCAAACTCAGAGTAGATATCAAGTGTATTCTCAATAACTTTTGTTATGTAGGTCCTTAAAATATTTCACAGAAGAGTTCATCCTATGAATTAGAGCACCCTAGAAAATGATGAGACTAGCAATATGGTTTCCTGCAAGGCTAGTAAGCTGAGAGCAGTTTGCCCAGTGAACATAAGATTTTATCCAAAGAAAGAAACATAAAGTAAACCCGCAGCATTGAACAGGGTGCAGAATGAGCAAAAGTGATGCAAACCAAGAAACTAATTTGACATCTAATGAGGAGCAATGAACAAAACTGAGACATAGTAGCAAAATAATATCAAGGGACAAGCATGGATCTTATTCATCCTTGGATTTCAAAACTAGAGTTCGTTTCTAGGCTCATATTTAACAACAACATACCGAAGGATAAAATGCTTTACATACCTTAGTTACTCGTTCAATTAATCCAAACACAAAGTCAATTCAACTTACACTTCCGGATGTCCAACGTCTATAAACAATTTATAACATTGTAAATTAACTAACTAAAGACTTCTCGGAGTTAAAATCCAAAATTTATCCTTAATTCTATAAACATTTTGGTAACACTTTCCCTAGGATATAGGCTGCCCCAAGAATTAACTCGGCTCCAATTAATTAACACAACAACAACAACAACCCAACAACATCAACAAACACTTCCAATGCCTTTTCAACACCAAATACACTAAATAATCTCATTTATCATAATTATATTAATAGGCCAGCATACGTATGTATACATATAGGTGATGTTCAAGCATTCTCTTACCTTCCAAGAATCATATTACACCACCTAAAGGCAGCATACTTATGTATACATATAGGTGATGTTCAAGCACTCCCTTACCTTCCAAGAATCATATTACACCAACTAAATGTCAAATACATGCTCCCAACGCAACATAAAATTTAACTATATACATAGGCTCCAATCACACTTGCACCAATAGAATGTGACAAAATTTAAGTGGGTCAACCTTATCAATAGTTCTAGATTTCATTCTTTTTTTTTTGTGTTTAAGAAGAGCATTTTGTGAAAAACAAAAACATTAAATGATAGTCTCGTACGTGTCCATGTGTACATATATATATATATATATATATAAGTTTAGACACATACACCTCTTTGAAATATTCTACTTTAACCCCAAACTTTTGAATAATATCTCTTTGGTCCCAAATCTACAATAATATCACTTTGGTCTTAAATTTCCGTAATGGTTCCAATGCACAAAAATACAGGTTCTAACATCCTCCCCTCCTTAAAACACTCGTCCTCAAATGTTAAATTAGCCTTACGGGTTTCGTAACCAACTTAGGGGGAGTTCCTGATTCAATTATCACAACAGCTACTAATACAGCTCTATCGCACGATCTAGGATCAGAAAAAGAAGTAACATCCTAAATGTCCAGTAGCCTCCTGTTTATAGATGTGGTGCATGACACACCGATAAATAAGACTCTACTAGACATGGTCTGTGGATAGTCCGAGGACTAATTGCTCTGATACCACTTCTGTCACGACCCAACCCTGTGGGCTGAGACTAGTGCCTGATTGGGCACCCAAACATAAACACTAAGCCAGATTCCATTTCTAATAACTATCTTATTTACAAAAATTTCGGCAGAATTTCCTCTGTTACATCCGGTGGGCAGTGCCTAGTGCCCGATTGGGGCACTCAGACACAAACACTAAGCCATATTCCATTTCTAATAACTATCTTATTTACAGAAATTTTGGCAGAATTTCCTCTGTTATATAGACTATCCGAACCCTGCATATAGAAAAGTCCCAGCCAACAGCACATATATAAATATATTCATATGGGCCAACAAGGTCACCGCTGCGGTTAAATCGCCCAACATACATATCATACGTATATAGTTATACAAACTATCCCAGTCCATACGCACAGGCGTCCACAGACCTCTAACTATACAAATTAAATCACCCAATATACATATCATACGTATATAGTTATACAAACTGTCCCAACCCATACGCATAGGCGTCCACAGACCTCTAACTACACAAACTGAATCAGAAGATGGGACAGGGCCCCCATCATACCCTCGAATATACAGAAACATAAAATAGTAAATAAGTGTATATACCCAGGGTTTGCGCCGAAGCAAAGGAGCACTTTAAACAGTAGTCAGAATCCTACGCTGGTGGATCTCTCTCCTTAACATTTGTACCTGCGGGCATGAAATGCATCCCCCCTAGAAGAAGGGGTCAGTACGAGATATGTACTGAATATGTAAAGCAGAAAGAACAGAGTATATATATCAGGGCAACCTTTAAAGAAAATGTGTAATGGTTAAATGCATACCCGAAATATCAACGTACTTACTTACCAACACATAAGGTGTATAGCAAACAAGGCCAAAGTATAACGGTAAATGCATACTGAAATATCAAAGTACTTACTTACCAAAACATAAGGTGTATAGTGAACAAAGCCAAAGTATAACGGTAAAAGCATATCTAGAACATTGACATACTTACCTCCCAATACATGAAATTGAGGGATAACTGAAACAAAAGTACAGAGAGCAGTATATATCCAAAAATATAAAAAATGTCTACTTTTAAGATTCAAAAAACAAACCATCTATTTCCAAAATATCCAATCCTGCCTAACGGACTGGAACCGATGGTGACCTCTGAAACATATGTTGTCAACCGCATATCGTCAGAAAGTCCAAATCTCCAAAATCTACATCACGTAATACCAATATAGGATAAGTGATCCAGGCTTCCCTAGCCTCACAATCCTAATACAAAATGGCATAATACATAAGTTGGGCCGCTCGAATTTTCTGAATCGCGTCCACTAAGGATTCATCTTGGACCGCTTAAATTTTCTTAATTGCGCCAAGGCATAACCCAATCCTGGACCGCCTGAATTTTCTGGATCGCACCCAAGTATAATGCCAACATATAAAAAAATCCAATCACAACATAACACCAAACGCAACATAACACCAAACACAATATAACGCCAACCACAGCATAACACCAAACACAACATAACGCCAAACACAACCATATCTATATCATAATAAGCACAAGCAAAGTTAGGCGTAAACATGGGCATAAAATACTTGTCATAAATCCAATGGATTAGTAAAATATTCATATTCAAAAATGAAATATTATTTATTACATATTTTTTTATGAGATGATCAGATTTTCCTAGAAGAGCGTTGCGGGACCCACGACTAATGGAGACCTGAACTAGCTTGACTTTGCAGGAACATACTTAGTCTAGATCATACAAACTACTATGAAACATTTCAAAATGACTTTTATGGTAATTTGGGATTTCTATCAAAAGTTATAAGCGTTTGTAATTTTGGTACAATTAAAACCTATAGTTTTCCAAACTAACTAACTTCTTTTCAAACTTATACCATTCATGGATTTTAAAGACACAAAAACCAAGGATATAGCTAATTATTCATAGGAGTGGTAAAGAACTAACATAGAACATATTTAGACTTGAATTGAAATCTTCCTAGACTTAAAACATTTTCCATATTTAATTAAACCATGCTAGAGGATGTTTTTAAAGTGTTAGAAAATGTATTCTTTCATCAAATTCCCTTTATTCTTACAAACTTACTAGACTCTAAGGACATAGGAGTCAAAAGTAAGACGGATTGCCATAGGAACAAATTCTTTCAAAATTGATTACAATTTTCACGCTCTTTCCAACTTGTGAAAGGATCCAACAATAATAGTCAAGACCAACTATACATTGTTTTAGCACCACTGTACAGTAACCAACATTCTTTCCTACTTGTGAAAGGATCTAGCAAGAATAATCAAAACCAACTGCACATTCTTTTAGCAGCACTATACAGTAACCTGTAATAGTTGGGTAAGAAAATGCAGCCTCACACAAAGTAACTCACAACAGCCTTCAAGCAAACTCAGAGTAGATATCAAGTGTATTCTCAATAGCTTTTGGTTATGTAGGTCCTTAAAATATTTCACAGAAGAGTTTATCTTGTGAATGAGAGCACACTAGAAAATGATAAGACTAGCAATACGGTTTCCTGCAAGGCTGGTAAGCTGAGAGCAGTTTGCCCAGTGAACATAACATTTTATCTAAAGAAAGTAACATAAAGTAAACCTGCAGTAGTGAATAGTGTGCAGAATGAGCAAAACTGATGCTAACCAAGAAATGCAGTTGACATCTAATAAGGAGCAATGACCAAAACTAAGGCATAGTAGCAAAAGAATATCAAGGGACAAACATGGATCTTATTCATCCTTGGCACTTCCCCTAGGATATAGGGTACCCCGAGAATCAACTCAGCTCCAATTAATCAACACAAAAACAACAACAACCCAACAACATCAACAAACACTTCCAATGCCTTTTCAACACCAAATACACTAAATAATCTCATTTATCATAATTATATTAATAGGCCAGCATACGTATGTATACATATAGGTGATGTTCAAGCATTCTCTTACCTTCCAAGAATCATATTACACCACCTAAACGTCAAATACATGCTCCCACCGCAACATAACATTTAACTACATACTTAGGCTCCAAATTCAGCCACCCTTCTAACATATACATATAATTAATTTCCAATACTTATTTCACCCCACAAGGATTATTCTCATGCCATTTAAACACAAATTTAAGATTTCAAAACAATATAACACTATATACAAGCATATCTCAAATTTTGGCCCTAACCTGCATATTCACAACTCACTTTAACATGCCATCTCTCATGATTTTCTTTCAAATTAGCATACTATAACATACATACAATCTTAATCAACACATAAAACAAGGGTAGAAATCACCATACCTTTTAAACCCCTTAAATGGACCCAAATCGTCAAAGTCGTAGAAAGAGGCATTTTCTTGCTCAATTAACACCCCCACGCTACTTAGGGGACTCAATATGTGAGTTTTGTAGGTCAAAATAATTGTAGAATTGAAGAATACAAATTTTTGGTATGGTTACTGTAGCAACCCAAAAGCCCTTGAAGGTTGCTTCTTGTTCTTGAAATTTGCTAAGTATTGAAATTTTGTTAAGAAGAGGGGAAATTTTTTACACTCACATGTATATATAATAAGACTTTGGTCCCTCAACCACACACTTGCACCAATAGAATTGTGATAAATTTAAGTGGGCCAACCTTATCAATAGTTCTAGATTTCTTTCTTTTTTTTTGTGTTTAAGAAGAGCATTTTGTGAAAAAAAAATATTAAATGATAGTCTTGTATGTGTCCATGTGTACATATATATATATATATATATATATATATATATATTTATACACAAAGAGCATTTTGTGAAGAAAACATTAAATGATAGTCTTGTATGTGTCCATGTGTATATATATATATATATATATAAATTTAGACACATACACCTCTTTGAAATATTCTACTTTAACCCCAAACTTTTGAATAGTGTCTCTTTGGTCCCAAACTCTCCAATAATATCACTTTGATCCCAAATTTCTGTAATGGTCCCAATGCACAAAAATTTGGGTTCTAACACTAATGTTAGATTTGATGAGGAGTTTTTATGTGTATGTCTTAAGGGTGTTGAAAGGTGTTGACTGATGGTTTTATAATAGATTTTCTTGCATGATTTCATCTGTAAATTGCATGGTCTTTTACCCCCATTACACACCCGCCAAATGTTTGATAAAATATTCGGCTAGGGTTTCTTGAGAAATTGTTGGTGCAATGCATATTTTATGAATTAAATAATGTTATGATGATGAAATAATATATGTATGTGAGGATCAAATGATGATAAGAAGGAAAGATATGTATAAAAGGATGAAATGAATGAATATATATGATTGAATCATATAAAGCACCTTTGGTATTGCAAGGGAATTGTTGGGCTCTCATGTTGTTATATTCTTGTGAACTCTTGATGACTTTTTGGATTCTTAAGATAAGGTTTATGCTCTTGTCAATTGTGAAAGCCTACTAGGAGGGGTAATGAACTATGTTACATGCTTTACTCTCTAGTGCAAGGCCAATTCCTATATGTTGGGGTTATGAGCTATGTTGTACACCTTACCCTCATGTACGAATGCAATCTACTCCTTATGGGGTTATGCTACTCCTGATGAGGTTATGCTACTCCCTATGATGTTATGTAACTCTTTATGAGGCTATGCTACTCCTTATGAGGTTATTTTACTCTTTATGAGGTTATGCTACTCCCTATGAGGTTATGTTACTCTTTATGAGGTTATTCTACTCCCTATAAGGTTATGTTACTCTTTATAAGGTTATGAACTATGATATACTCCTTACACTCATGTGTGATTCGGGGTTATGAACTCATGCTA
>DF369829.1:1048-14034 GCA_000787875.1 Solanum virginianum
TAATTTAATTTTATTTACATGAATATTATCTATATTTAATGTCAACTATTGTTGACATCTCGAAAGCGCAACGTCGTGGCAACTCAATAAAAAATAATAAAAATAAAAGAATTTAAAGAAAAAAAAGGAAAAATAAAAGAAATTAATTTGAAGTCGTCACCTAATTTTAAGGATAATTAGGAAACCAATTAATTATTTACCAAATAGTTTGCGAACCAAAAATTCCGAGTAAAGGTTCAAGTTATTCCAAAGAAAAGGTATTAGCACCCTTCAGAATCCACAACTGTGGGTCCCGATTGAACTCATTTTTTACAATTTGAGGAGGAGATACACAATATAACATAAGTATAATAATTACAAAATACACACAAACAATGAAATAAACAATGCTACGAGAAACATCCTAATATTTGTCGAACGTCAATAATATGCATCATAATAGATACATAAAGAATAAACTAAAATTGTTCCGTCTTTTTTATTATGGGGAGGCCTCAAAATCCGACAAATAGATTCGTCATTGGCCAAGTTTAACAAATAACGCGTACGTGAACTTAAACTAAAATTTCTAATTTTAAAATGTAACAAATTTGAATTTAAACTAAAAAATTTTCGTCTTTTTGAATGGGGAGACCTCGAAATTCGACAGATAGATTCGTCATTGGCCAAGTTTAACAAATAATGTGTACATGAACTTATACTAAAATTTTTAATTTTAAAATATAACAAATATGAATTTAAACTAAATTTTTTTCGTCTTTTTAAATGAGAAAGCCTCGAAATTTGACGAATAAATTCGTCATTGGCCAATTTAACAAAAACGATGACAACTATTAATAAGGAAAAATGATAGGATAATAACATGATACCACCTAAGCAGTGAATTAGGAAACGTGTTCAACAAGTATAATAACAAATAAAATTTAGCAAAAAAGAGGTCTATTATAAGAAAAATACAGTAAAAAGACTATTATAAAACATTTGCAGGAAAGCTAAGAAGTCAGGTGCTGAAGAAGAATAGAAAAATCAAACAAAAAAGTTATGAACAATAACTAAAATAAACATCAAAATAGAACAAAAGATAACAAAATCCAACTATATTCACAATCTCAGCAAAGAGAAAGATAGAGTAAACAATATAGAAATACCGAGAGGAAAACTCATTGTTGAAGTTGTGGTCTGACTGGGGTTCGTCGGAGCTCTCTTATTTTTGCCGTAGCTCGTTGAAGCTTGAGATGGTCGGAGCTTGGACCTTGCCGGAAATGGCATCACAGTGGGACTGGTTCGTTTAAGGTGAGTCGACAGCTTCATTGGCCGGATCTGCCCGTTCAAGAACAACTCATCAGCAGAGCTCATGGAACCATCGGCGGCGATATTGACGGGGTTTTCGGGTGGTGTTTCAGGCGGGTTTGAGACGGATTTTGGGTCGGGTTTCAGGCTGGTTTGTGAGGGTTGTTTGAGGTGTTTTGGTGCTGCGTTTGGTCTCGATTTTGTTGGTTTTGTGGGGCTGTTTTTCAGTGAGGAAAATGGGTTGTTTTGGGGCTGAATTGGTGCAGTTTTGTGCTATGTTTTGGTCGGGGTTTAGATGGTAATTTGGATAAAGGAGATGGGCAACGATGGGGGAGATAGAGATTGGTTGAATTGGTGCAGTTTTGTTCTATGTTTTGGTCGGGGTTTAGGTGGTAATTTGGATGAAGGAGATGGGCAACGATTGGGAGATAGAGAGGGGATTTTCCGGCGAGACTAGGGAAAGAGGGAGAGGAGCAGTCGGAGCTTGGATGAACTCTTTTCGACGAAAAAGAACATGAATAATGAAACTTCAAAAAAAAATCTAAAATTATTAAATTTTAATTTAAATATTATTCATCTACACCTAATTATATAGACATTTTATGTCAAAATTTAGTGGGCTAGAAAGATAATGAGTCCAAGTTTGGACCAATTGGACATACGCCGCATAATTATATCTGAATAAGAAAGAAAAAAAGAATTATTACGCTGTGTTAAAATTTAAAATTAAACTAATTAAAATTCTAATTTTATAAGAATAAAAGCAAAAAATAATTTAAAATCTCTCAAAAATAATTTTAAAATATCAACATAAAAAGTAAGAATTTTTTAAAAATTGAATGTTAACAACTATTATTTATATATAACAACAACAACAACAACAACAACAACAACAACAACAACAACAACAATAAATTTAAGAAATAAGAGAAGATTTAGTTATGTTGCCAAATTATCTTTGTAAAAGCCACTTTAGTACTTATTATTATTATTATTATAAACAACAACAACAACAACAACAACAACAACAGCAACAACAACAATAAAAAGGAGATGGTGCCAAGTTATCAAACAATAGATGTTAGGATGATTAAGGGTATAATTGTAATAAAAATCTTGTAAGATGTGTAGGAACATCCACAGTTGTCTCTGTTCGTATATACCGACATCAATGTCAAATTTACCTCTCAGAATCTCCTCTGCTGGACTTTCTAGATCTTTTTTGGTCTCCTTTTTTGAGGAGGAGAAGTAAAGTTGGAGATCTTATGTAACCACAAGTAAAAGTGAAAGTGGAACTATAGTTTACAATGGAGTATTATTGAGATTAATTAGCAGTTAATTAGAGTTAGCAGTTAGCAGTTAGTTACACAATTGATTAGTCATTCCATTAATTAGTTGGTTAGTTAATTATTAAGTGTAGGATC
The DNA here is from genome assembly GCA_000787875.1 of Solanum virginianum. Classification (NCBI taxonomy): domain Eukaryota; kingdom Viridiplantae; phylum Streptophyta; class Magnoliopsida; order Solanales; family Solanaceae; genus Solanum; species Solanum virginianum. The sequence continues at coordinate 3,763 of DF369829.1, forward strand.
TAATCACACATGTGCATGTGCATAGTGTTAGAGTGGGAGTTATTTCTTTACTTGTACATATATATATATATATATATGTATACACAGAACAATACGGAGAAATACAATCTTCTTCTTCTTCTCCGAGACAAATGCTCTCTGTTTCATTCCATTTATTGTTCAATTATCTCCATTGATTTCTTCTTCAAGTATATAATACAATCTTCTTCTTCTTCTCCAAGACAAATGCTCTCTATTTCATTTCATTTACTGTTCAATTACCTCCATTGATTTCTTCTTCATGGTATCAGAGCCATTAATCGAGGCTTGATTCACTCGATTCACATCTCTAGTTAGTCGAAATTATAGGAGACTCTGGACCAAATGTCACTATGGAGTCCATGAATTCAATGGAGACTCTTGAGCAGATTGAGAGGAGACGAAACCATCCTCTTCACCTACACAGCTCTGACACCTTGGTAGTGTCCTCACCATGGTGCAGCTTACGGGAACAGAGAACTACTCCTTATGGAATAGATCTATGTTAATCAACCTTCGAGCTAAGAGCAAGCTGGGATTTGTGCTTGGAACTTACAAGAAGAGTGATTACAAAGGTGAAATAGAAGAGCAGTGGAAGAAATACAATGCATTTGTGCTTGCATGGATCATGAATATCGTATCGAAGGAGCTTCTTAGCAGTATAGTCTATGCGACAGATGCAGCGATGGTTTGGGCTGATCTGAAGGAGAGATTTGACAAAATAAATGGATCTAGAGGATATCAATTGCACAGGGTACACTCAGCCAAGGTAATCTGTCGGTGTCTGCCTATTTTTCAAAATTGAGACTACTTTGGGATGAGTTTGATGCATTGGTTCCCCCACCTACATGCATTGACTGCTAGTTCACATGTGGGAAACAATGTGCCAGAACAACTGGTATTGTATGCAGGGAAAGGTAATGTTTCTAAGAGGTTTCAGTCTAGGAAGTTTTGTGATTATTGTAAAATCCAGGGTCACATGAAAGAGGAGTGTTATAGAGTAAATAGATATCCACCTGATTGGAAGTTTAAGAAAAAGCCAGGACCACCAGCACACCAGATGCAGAACAACAGACATCAAGAGGCTACAAACCATGTCACAGCAGCCAAGCCTGAAGTGGAGATTGATGAGCTTGCTCCTGTTGCACCCATGGTGAAAGGAAAGAAGACTGAATCTGGTTTTATCATGGCTACACAACCAACTTTCCCTCCAAGCCAATACAATAGAATTCTACATATAAAAGAAGACTGAGTATAGTTCTATCATGGCTATACAACCAACTTTCACTCCAAGCCAATACAGTAGAATTCTACATATGTTAGAAAGAGATGAAGCAGGAACAAGCTCAAGCAAAACACTGGACAGCTTGGCCAACATGGCAGGTATGATCACCATATCCAATGCTCTATCTGTGAATAATGGTAGTGGTAATGGTTGCACACAGGCTAGGACAGGACACAGGAAAGGAAACTGGATAGTGGATTCAGGTGCTACATATCATATGACTCACAAGCTGCGTGCTCTTTGTCATGCATCTAGTTGTGTAGATAAGAGAGTGCATTTACCTAATGGTGAGGTAGCACAAGTGTCACACACTGATAGTTGTAGCACAATTGATGGAAAGATGTTGGATGATATGTTAGTGGTACCTGCATTTAAGCACAGTCTGCTTTCAGTATCCAAGTTAACAAGACAATTGAATTATTCAGTTAACTTCTTTCCTGAGTTTTTTGTGCTTCAGGACCTCTCCAATGGAAAGGTGAAGGGGATTGGTAAGGAGGTCGATGGGTTGTACTACCTTCCTTCTGGAATGCAGAGTGAAGAAAGCCAAAGGAATCAGATAGTGTTGATGACCCAAAGCTCCATTGTACTATCTTCCTGCTGGACTGCAGAGTGAAGAAGACCAAAGAAATCAGATAGTGTTGATGACCCAAAGCTTCAGTGCGGACAAGCTACTATGGCACAATAGACTAGGTCACCCTTCTGTGAAAGTATTACAGCAGCTGTTAATAGATGAAACTTTTAGTAGTAATGATGTATGTAACAAGTGTTCTGTATGTCCACTTGCCAGACAGACCAGATTACCATTTCATTTGAGCATGTCTAGAACACTAGCTATTTTTGATTTGATACATTTAGATGTGTGGGGACCTTATAGAGTTGCTACTCATAATGGATTCAAATATTTCTTAACAATTGTTGATGATCATTCAAGAATGTGTTGGCTGTATCTGTTAAGATTAAAGGGTGATGTGTTCTCAGTAGAGTGATGTGTTCTCAGTACTGAAGTCATTTATGGCATTAGTGAAGAATCAGTTTAATAGGCATATCAAAAGGGTAAGAACTGATAATGGGACTGAATTCTTTAACAGTGAGTGTTGTGATCTGTTAAAATCTCTGGAAATTGTACATGAAAGTAGCTGTCCATATACTCCACAACAAAATGGAGTGGTTGAGAGAAAAAAAATCTCTGGAAATTGTACATAAAAGTAGCTGTCCATATACTCCACAATAAAATGGAGTGGTTGAGAGAAAACACAAACATATACTTAAAGTGGCTAGGGCAATCATATTTCAAGGCAACATTCCTATTAGATTTTAGGGTGAGTGTGTGCTATCTGTTGTGTATTTGATAAACAGGCTTCCTACATCAGTTTTGAAAGGAAAATCTCCTTATGAACAATTTCATGGACACAAAGCAAATATTGATCATTTGAGAACCATAGGTTGTTTATGTTATGCAACTAAAGTAATCAGGCAGGACAAGTTTTCTCCCAGAGCTGAAGCATGTGTGTTGATGGGATATTCATCCACTCAAAAGGGGTACTTGCTCTATAGCATATCTCATAAGAAGCTGGTTGTGAGTAGACATGTTGTATTCAAAGAAAGCATTTTTCCATTCAGACCGATACTCAACAAAGACAAGCCATTGTTTCCTGTTGAGCCTATCACTATATCAGATGATTTTCCTACCTATGCTGAAGATAGAGATCTGCCTGTTCCGGTGCCTCTCAGTGGAAGTGATACATCTCTGGAGGATGATCCCATGATTGTGAATGAATGTGCACTATAACCAAAAGTTAATCCCAATGAAAGTTCTGATGAAGGACCTGGTATTACATCAGACCTGCTGCCTGTGAGAAGTGAGGCTGTTCCAACTAGGAAATCTACTAGAACCCCTCATCCTCCTATCTGCATGAGAGATTATGTGACCCAAATGTCTAAATCACATTGCTACTCATAGAGTAACTATGTATCTTATGATAATATATCCTCTATGTACAAGGCCTATTTGTCTGAGTTCTCCACAGATATTGAGCCAAAGACCTTTGAGAAAGTAATCAAAGACAAGAAATGGACACAAGCTATGCAGCAAGAGGTGCAAGCACTGGAGGAAAATGAAACTTGGGAGATAGTCAGACTGCCTGAAGGGAAGAACATTGTAGGCTTCAAATAGGTGTTTAAGATCAAGTACAAAGCTAATGGTCAAAGCACTGGAGGAAAATGAAACTTGGGAGATAGTCAGACTGCCTGAAGGGAAGAACATTGTAGGCTTCAAATAGGTGTTTAAGATCAAGTACAAAGCTAATGGTCAAAGCACTGGAGGAAAATGAAACTTGGGAGATAGTCAGACTGCCTGAAGGGAAGAACATTGTAGGCTTCAAATAGGTGTTTAAGATCAAGTACAAAGCTAATGGTCAAAGCACTGGAGGAAAATGAAACTTGGGAGATAGTCAGACTGCCTGAAGGGAAGAACATTGTAGGCTTCAAATGGGTGTTTAAGATCAAGTACAAAGCTAATGGTCAAATTGACAGATTCAAGGCTAGATTGGTGGCCAAAGGATATAGCCGAACTGAAGGGGTCGACTACCAGGAGACATTATCTCCAGTAGTGAAGATGACAACTGTCAGATCAACTATGGCACTGGCTGCTACACAACATTGGAACATCTTCCAAATGGATGTCTTCAATACATTCCTACAAGGGGACCTACTTGAAGAGGTATATATGGAGCTGCCCAAGGGATTTTACAGTGGTGAGAAAAGTGAGAACCTTGTGTGCAAGTTGGTAAAATCTTTGTATGGTCTTAAACAAGCTTCAAGACAGTAGAATGCCAAGTTGACTGAAGCTCTATTGAGTTCAGGATATGCACAAAGTCATCTGGACTATTCCTTATTTACAAAGAGGAGAGGTGATGCTCTAGTGATAATCCTTGTGTATGTTGATGATCTACTGATTACAGGGAATGATGCAACACTGATAGAGGAAACTAAACACACTTTACACAGTCATTTCAAGATCAAGGATTTAAGAGAACTGAAATATTTCCTGGGGATTGAATTCATGAGGTCCAAGGAAGGTATTGTGATGAATCAAAGAAAGTATGCACTTGAATTGATAGTTGAAGCAGGTTTAGGGAATGTCAAGCCCAACATGACACCTCTTGAATGTAATCAGAAGTTGACCAGCATGGAATTTGATCCAGACATACCATATAAGGACATCTCTAGATATCAAAGATTGGTTGGAAAGCTATTGTACCTCACCATTACAAGGTCAGACTTAGCCTTTGCAGTACAGTCTTTGAGTCAATTTATGCAGAAACCCAAGGCATTGCATTGGCAAGCTGCATTAAGAGTGATCAAATATGTAAAGTTGGAGCCTGGAAAGGGGTTGCTCATGAGCTCTAACAAGAGCTTTCAGTTACAAGGATATTGTGATGCTGACTGGGCTGCATGCCCAAGCACAAGAAGATCAGTGACTGGTTTTGTTCTAAAGTTTGGAGACTCACTTATTTCCTGGAAATCAAAGAAACAGCATACTGTGTCTAGAAGTTCATCAGAAGCAGAGTACAAAAGTTTGGCCACATTGACAGCTGAAGTAGTATGGGTCATAAATCTGTTCAAAGAATTGGGTGTACAGCTGACAGAGCCAACATTCATCTATTGTGATAGTAAATCAGCTTTCCAAATAGCTGCTAATCCAGTATTCCATGAGAGAACTAAACACATAGAGATAGATTATCACTTCATCCGCGAGAAGATTCAGAAGCGGCTCATCAAGACCTTGTATTCCACACTATAGATCAGCAAGCAGATTTGCTCACTAAAGCGTCAGGAAGAACACAACATGAGTTCTTGCTAAGCAAGCTTGGAGTATTGAACCTCTTCAATACATCCAGCTTGAGGGGGAGTATTGAGATTAATTAGCAGTTAATTAGAGTTAGCAGTTAGTTAGAAGTTAGTTACACAATTGATTAGTCATTCCATTAATTAGTTAGTTAATTGTTAAGTGTAGGATCTAATCACATGTGTGCATGTGCATAGTGTTAGAGTGGGAGTTATTTCTTTAATTGTACATATATATATACAAACACTTGTATACACAGAACAATACGGAGAAATACAATCTTCTTCTTCTTCTCCGAGACAAATGCTCTCTGTTTCATTCCATTTATTGTTCAATTATCTCCATTGATTTCTTCTTCAAGTATATTTTTCTTTGGACCTTTTTAGGTGCTTTAAAAAAAAAAGAATGATTTCAGAAAGAAAGTTAAAGTTAATATTATGAGTAGAATATTAATTTCTCACTTACTGTTTAATATTTTAATACTTTTTGCTTTTTAATGTTTAAATCAGGTAAAGTTTTAATATATTAATGATGTTATTTAAAATTTAATATTTTAGAAGGTAAATTTACTTTAATCTGATTCAAAAATATTTTAATTGGTCAAATATGTCACCAAAATGGAATATTGTTTATGGGTGTCAATTAAACATTTTTTATTTCATTTTCAACTTTTCAATAAAGAATATTCTTAAAATAAAAACATGGAAATTTGAGTATTTTTGGAGAACATCTTTTGTTTGGTTAACATTGTGGAAACCTCATTTGAAAGGTTCAAATTTGTCTGGCACATTGTCATTAGTTATTGCTTTATTGGCAATTTTAGCAGATCATTAATATTTAAACTATAATTATTTTTTCCCTTTTTATGTCCCAGAGAATCATGACAAATTGAACGCAGAGAATCATGACAAAAAAAAAAATCCTCTATTTGTTAATGTGGCTTTTTTTTTTTTGAATATTCTAAAAATAAAAATTATTACTAAAATTATATAAAATGACAAAAAATAACAAATTTTCTTACAAACTTCTAAAATAATAAATAACTTAAATATAATTATTTTTAAAAATTATGACGAGTAATTTAAAATGAGGGGTGTATAAAGGTGCATACTTGGAAGAGGTAAAGTGGGATGAATGTATTTTGGTACAGAGACTTTGTTATTTGTAATATCAAAATATAGACAGATTCGTAACGTTATGTACTCTTTTCATGTCAAATTATTTGTGATCTTATAATTAATTTGCTAATTTTGAAAATTATTTTTGCATGAATATTGTCACGGGTCTAGAGTCCGGCACAGCGCACAGCGTCCGTGCGACGTCCCGGGGTCCCTCAGCCCTGCGGACCAGCCTTATCCTCATGCGGAATCCAACTGGTTTTGCCCTGCCATGGGCTCGTCAGGAGAACGGCAATAGCTCCCGACCAGTTATGCCATTCGAACGTCTCGGTCCCCTTCATAGTCAGGTCCTAGACCAGCGACAAGCTCCCCCAACTTAACAGGGTCGGCATGCCTAACTCGGCCAGACCTTAGCGTCTAAGGCAGAACTCCCCTTGGCGCTATTGTCGCCCCAACTCCCACAAGCAGGCTACTCTCAGTTGGTCCGCCCCATTCATTAGGTCAACACGGTCATGGATAACAGTCCGTGACATTCTCCCACACCCAAAGTCTAGCACGCCCTCGTGCTAGGGGGAGATAGACTCTGCTCAAGGATCGTCGTACTGAATATCGCTGCCCTCCGCGCTGCCCTTGCCAAACCGCTCACGAAGAGTAGTCTGACCTCGCTGGTGGCCACCCGAGTCCCTTCCTCGGACCCATCCGCCCCCTGCGGACCTTCAGGAGTGGAGCCGTCATCAGCACGCGTGCCTCCTGCGCCGACGTGCTCGCTAGTCCTCTCCTCTAGGACCCTACCCTAGCGCAGCTCACAGCAACACAGTACGATCCGCTCTGATACCATCTGTCACGGGCCTAGAGTCCGGCGCAGCGTACAGTGCCCGTGCAGCCCCGCGGACTAACCTTACCCTCATGCGGAATCCAACTGATTTCGCCCTGCCATGGGCTCGTCAGGAGAGCGGCAATAGCTCCCGACTAGTTGTGCCATTCGAATGCCTCGGTCCTCTTCATAGTCAAGTTCTAGACCAGCGACAAGCTCCCCCAACTTAACAGGGTCGGCATGCCTAACTCGGCCAGACCTTAGCGTCTAAGGCAGAACTCCCCTTGACGCTATTGTCGCCCCAACTCCCACAAGCAGGCTATTCTCAGTCGGTATGTCCCATTCATTAGGTTAACACGATCACGAATAACGGTCCGTGACAATATGCATGAGCTTTTGAGCTATATCTCCACGTATTATAGTTGATGTTATAAGTTTAAACTTTAATTTTCTAGGCAATTAAGCTTGAAAGCTGTAATACGATAGAATAAGAAAATTTTTATACAACTTGTTGGATATCATGTTTTACAATCTTTTGATGCTATTATGAGATGTGTTATTTTTGCTACTCTTGCATGTCGATTGAAGATGTTATTTATTGTGATGCTAGATTAGTTTAACTAATTACTATATTTATTTTCTTGTATTTATCCCAGACCTCACTTGTGGGATTACCACTGGGTAAGTTGTTGTTTGTTTCCTTGTATCTATATCGTGTTTGAATATATAAGATAATATCAAGGCAATATGTTATTATCTTATACTTCTATGGATTGTTATATTTTTTTTAGTTTATTGTTATACTAAAATAACTTTGTAATTTTTGCATTGTTTTAAATTTTGACTTTCTAAAATTATTGTGTTACTGACATTTCATTTACAATTTAAATGTAACAGGTAATTTTGATTAAAAATGGTGTAGAAGAAATTGATCACTACATGAAAAATGTATTCATTACTACATCTATTTTTGTCAACTTTGTAAATGATATACTAATGTAATTAGTACTCCGACATTTGTAAGTGCTAAAATACATAATTATCTTATTTCAACATCCAATAGTATAACATTCACATGTATATATGAATAACATATTTGGTAATTAAACTACGTTCAATAATTTGATCACAAATATTGCACAATTTTAGATTTCTATTAAGATTTTACGTTGGGTCCATATTAATACAGACATAATTTATCTAGTTTATTTTAATTCAACAAACGTAGTTGCCTGACCGTAACGTATATATCCTAGAATTCAAGAACAATTACACATATAAATAAAGTAATTCACTCTTCAAAATCTTGAGTCATAATAACATTTATCATAATTCATCAATAAGTAAAAAAAAATTATATTTTCAGAATGGTCAGCAACAGACATTTCGGATGAAAACAACATATACAATAATAATAAAGCTAAGGATAGCAGAGGAAGGAAAAAATGACAAACATATACAACGTGACAAATTTAATTCCAAAATATAATAGTTACTTGTATAAAACTACTATAAAAGAGTACATGTCTCAAAAGTAGACTAAAAATATACAAACTTGGCTCAAATATAAAAGACTGGTCATGAGACAAGATGACCCAAAATGTCATGAGCTCACCCTCCGTCGTTGTTATCCTTGCAGTAGGCTCAAAAAGTAGTGCTAGTAATTGATGCTCGGACTTACAACACGAAAATAGATACAGAGTCTAGTGTAAGTATCCAAACAATAGATACATAGCAGAAATTATAGGTCAATGGAACTTAAAAAGTAAAGTCAATAATGAATTGTGAGAATAACACCAACAAGAGGTCAAATGAGCGGGAAGGTAACTACGATCTAAGTAAGAATCACTTGAATTTAGAATTTAAATAGAATTGAAAGGTAGGGACCTGATTAAAATCTAACTAAATTTGTCATAACCCACACCGTCATAAATGACATCCACACTAATTTTTCGATAGGAAAATCAACTTCTAGCTATAACTCAATCCAACGGCAACAATTTCAAGACTAAAGCATGTGAAATAAATACTAAAAGAGTTCTAAATAAATGAAAGGACGGAGTTTTCATAAACTCCATCATGCTTAATTATAATTGAAAATATCTCTAGAACACAAAATATAAATATCAAAACTCTAAACAAACTTGCAATAAATGAATATATTAGTTAATGAATATATTATTAATATAAACAATTCAACATAACTTTGGTTAGCTACTAAGTGACTCTTACATAACTTTAACCAGTTACGAAAAATGACTGATGATATAAAAGAGAGTATTATTCGCCAACTTAAAGACATAAACAGACAAAAAAAAAATAAAAAAATACACACAACCCCAGAAAAGGGAGCACAAATTTGACTTTTTAGAACAAATTGTCGTGTGGGTATTAAGGTAAGATGACTTAATTATTTAATTCAACAAACGCAGAACTATGAATCTTACAAATATATATCAAGCAAATTTCCTCACGTTAACCTCTCTAACTGACCGTATATATTTAAAGAAAACAAACCCATCCATGATGGATATTCATTCCTTATATTGGTTGTTATTAATATAGTAGGATCGAGAACAATCAAACATGTAAATGTTATTTGTGTTTTAAAATAAAATTAATATTCAAATTATTCTTGAAAAGTAGTAAATCAATAACAACAAAATAAAAGAGATAAAAATAAAATTAAGAATCAAGTCCATTGAATTTACAGCGTAGCGGAACTGGTCCACCCAACTGTACCAACGAAGTTTAAAATTTTAAATGTTTTGAGGGGCATTCCGGACTTTTCTCCATCCCTCCTAGACTTAACTCACGATCAATATAGATCGTTTTGGCTAAAAGGGGTTTCAAAAATCATTCCTAAGTTTTCTACGCTATTCTAACAAAAGCTAGGGCTAAGGAGAGAAGGAGAAGAGCAAGCTAGAGTTTCGAGTTCAAGCGCGAAGGATAGAGGATTGATTGTTCTTCCAAATTCCAGGTATGAAAGGCTACCTAAAGCGTTGGATAGAGTTCATCCACGCGTCTCTTCGTCTACTTGAGGTGAGTAATAACCAAGTAATACAAATCCTGTGATTTTAAGTTCTAAGTTTCTTGCATTTGTTTGAGTACTCATGAATATACTTGAGTAAATTGATGAGTTGCATTGTTTTTACCATGAAATCAGAATACTAATCGTATGTTTGATAGT
>DF369823.1:1381-14046 GCA_000787875.1 Solanum virginianum
GATCTTGACTTTGCTAGAGAGCCTAGGAATGTCAGAAGGTTTCACACTATTCTCAAATGCTTCCACACCTTATTCTTGCTGGCTAGTATTTCTCACTCTATATAATATTCCTCCTAAAATATGCAAGACAAATCCATTCATATTTTTAAGCTGTGTTATTTCAGGTCCTCGTAATCCAAAAAGTAAGACTGATATCTTTCTACAACTATTGATAGATGAGCTTAAGTAGTTATGGTTTGAAGGTGTACTGACTTATGACATATCAACTAAACAGAATTTTGTTATGCGTGCTTGTTTAATGTGGATTGTTAATGATTTTCCTTCATATGGTATGTTATCTGGTTGGATTACTGCTAGAAAGCTTGCCTGTCCTTATTGCGTGGAACGTAGTAAGGCTTTCACCCTAAAGCATGGCAGAAAAAAATTCATTGTTTGATTGTCATCGTCAATTCTTGCCAATGAACCACGAGTTTAGAAAGATGAAAAATGTATTCAGAAAAAACAGGGTTGAAATGGATCCTCCACACCTATCACAGACAGGGTATTAAATTTGGGAGCATTTCTCAACTGCCTAAAGTTTGGGTTGCTCCACCTGATAGACTTCTTAGATACGGTGTTGAACATAATTGGACCAAACAAAACATATTCTGGGAGTTGCCATATTAGAAGGATAATCTCCTTAGATATAATCTTGATATGATGCATATTGAGAAAAATTATTTTGACAACCTATTCAACACAGTGATGGATATTAAAGGCAAGACAAAAGACAACCCAAGAGCTAGAATAGACTTAAAGAAACATTGTAGGAGGAAAGAATTATGGCTGCAAGAACTACCAAAGGGCAGAATTCTTAAGCCTAAAGACCGTTTTTCATTCACCTTGGATGAGAAACATAAAATATGTGAGTGGGTTAAAAATTTGAGGATTCCAGAGGGATATGCTTTAAATTTGGGCAAGCGGGCAAACTTGAATGGAGGAAAGTTGATAGGTATGAAAAGTCATGATTGTCATGTATTCATGGAAACTTTGCTTCATATAGCTTTTAGCCACCTGCCTGAGAGGATATGGAATCCAATCGCAGAGATAAGTCTTTTCTTTAGAGATTTATGTTCTAGAACATTGCTTCAAAGTAGTTTAGACAGGATGGAGGAAAACATTCTTGTTATTACTACAAAGCTAGAGAAGATTTTTCCGCCTGGCTTCTTTGATGTGATGAAGCATCTTTCGATTCATCTTGTACAAGAAGCCCACGTTGGAGGTCCTATTCAAACAAGGTGGATGTATCCATTTGAAAGGTAATATTTTTTATGACCAATTAATAAAATGAATATATAAACTAAAAATAAACTTCATGATTAAAATATTTGAATTGGTATGTACAGAAAAATTGGGATTTGCAAAAGGACAATTAAACAAAGGGGACAGATCAAAGGATCAATTGTTCAAGCTCATATTGGAGGAGAAACCTATGACTTTTACTCTTATTACTTTGGGGATGAATTGCCATCAGAAATCCTAAGTTGGTAGATCCCTACGCTGTACGTCGGTACCTGCGGGCATAAAATGCAGCCCCCGAAGCAAAGGGGGTCAGTACGAAATACGTACCGAATATGTTGAGAGTGATCCGATGTTTCTCCCTATTTCAATTTTTAATCAAAGTGGCCGAGGACCTAAAAGGTGTGGAAAAAGAGGCTTCACGACCAGGAAAAGACAATCAGCTATGAACCATATTCTACTTAATTGTCCAAAAATTTAGCCATATCTTGAGTAAGTGTTAAATAAATTATATTGTCAAATTACATAATAATTAGTACTTACTAACTAACAGAAATGTACATATCAATATTAGATTGTTCGTAAACACCTGGGGCAATGAAGCCATATACATGGGATTTGCCAAATGGTTAAAAGACTATGTAAGTTAGAAAGCCTAATCATATTGAATTAGTATGAATGATGTATTTATTTAAGACTAAATTGTATTATTTGGGATATAATTTGTTGGTTTTTCATGAATACTCAACTAATCAACATTCACCATTAGTGAGAGAAATCGCACTCGGGCCTGAATCTAAAATTTAGACAATGAATAAATATTGCTGTAATGGGTTTAAGTTTCAAACTGAGGAAGTTTCTGCATATAAGAAAACCAATAATAGGGTGTCTTCATCAAGGTGATGTCGACGGTAATGGCAAACTATTGAATATTATGGTGTCATTCAGGAGATTATTGAACTTCGATATTTAGGTTGACCTAAAAAGAAAATAGAATTGTTTTGGTATAAGTGGTTTGACCCATCACATAGGGGCAAAATGGTGGACCAACAACATAATATAATTGAAGTTAAGCACACCAGACAATACGGAAAATATGATCCTTTTATCATTGCCCAAAACACTAAGTAGGTCTACTACGCTCCATATCCATTGCGTAGAGATAAGGTTGATTGGTGGGTTGTCATTAATACAAAGCCAGTAGGAGGAATTGAAATTGAGAATGTTGAAGATGTGGCATACTAAAATGATCTTGCACTTGTTCAACAACAAGTTGATGTTGAGTTGGAGACCACGCTAGAACATCCTTAATACATACCGGAAGAGGTGTCTGATGATGAATTAATAGCATCAAACTTTCAAGAAGAAGTAGATGAAGATAATGAATCATCGAAGGAGGAAGATGATGAATTATTGCACGAGGAGGAATGGGAGGATGATGAATATGAAGCAAATGAGGAATCAGAACAGGAGGATGAAGTAAATAATGAAACAAGTGAGGAGGAATAGACTGATAGATTATAACTACCACATAACTTGATTTATCTTGCTAATACAAAAATTATTTCATTTGGTTTTTTCTTATATATTGTATTTGTGTTAAGGATGAATAGACTTATAGATTATAACTACCACATAACTTGATTTATCTTGCTAATACAAAAATTATTTCATTTGGTTTTTTCTTATATATTGTATTTGTGTTATTTTACATTCAGATGTCATCAGGTGATGGTGATAGATCTCAAGATTATATTGGGATTACTTCTTCTGATAGGATAAAAAAGAAGAAGCACAGGAGACACCCGATTGATTCTGAGGATATCCCAGGCTTTATTTCTTCGGCACCTGATGTTCAGGGTGCCCCAGGCGCTAGTCATGTTATGTCTTCTAGGACTATGGATCCTCTAGCTTTCCAGAGTCAGCTACGTGAACCACGGGGCACATCTTCTTCTGCACAACCAAGATTCCCATTGTATGATCAGACCTCTCCTCGACCTACAGTGCCGCTAGTACTTCATCAATCCACACCTTCGACTACCCTATCTCTTACTGATGCATCTCCTACTTCTCAGTCTCCTTACCTATCTAATCTGAGACTTAGAGAGATTTTTCTAGTAGTGATAATGCCCCTACACTACCGACTCGTCATCCTACACTATCGACTCGGCATCACACACATGTTTCATCACGATCCACACCTTCTTCTACTCCTGCGTTTGAGCCTGCACAGGTTGTGCATGACTTAGCTCCTTGATAGAAAGACAGATGTAGGAGAGTCATGATTGAGCCTGTGGAGCATCGTAAGTTTTTATTTTCATTAATTTATTTTTACCACCTTAACAAATTATAGATGAACTAATATCATGTTTATTATGTGTCTTGCAGGTGGTGTCACGACCCAACCTATGGCCCGTGACTAGTACCCGATCAGGGCACTCAGATACCATTGCTAACCCAGAATCAAATTATGCTAACTACCTCATGTCCAAAAAACCCAGCCCGTGGACCGTGACTAGTGCCCGATTGGGACACTCAGACACAAACGCTAAGCCAGTTTTCAATTATAATAGCTATGTTATTTTTTTAGAAATTTTGGCAGAGTTTCCTCTGTTTTGTAGACTATCCAAACCCTGCATATAGAAAAGTTCCATCCAAAAGCACATATATATATTCATACGGGCCGACAAGGTCACCGCTGCGGTTAAACCGCCCAACACACATATCATATGTATATAGTTATACAAACTGTCCCAGCCTATACGCACAGGCGTCTACAGACCTCTAACTATACCAACAGAACCAGAAGACAGGACAGGGCCCTATCGTACCCTCGAATGAATATAAATGCAAAATAGAGAAACAAGTATATCTACCAACAGTTTGCTCCGAAGCAAAAGGAGCACTTTAAACAGCCGTCAGAACTCCTAAGCTATGGGATCACTACGCTGTACTTAGGTACCTGTGGCATGAAACAACCCCTGAAGTAAAGGGGGTCAGTACAAAATATGTACCGAATATGTAAAGCAGAATGCACAAAATATAAATCAAAGTAGTAATCAAAACACAAGTATAACAGTTAAATATGTATTCAAAACATCAAAATATTCACTTGCAAAATACCTAAAACATGCCTAACGGACAGAACCGGTGGTGACCTCCAAAGCATATGCCACTTACCGCAATTGCCAGAAAGTTCAAATCTTCGAAATCTCCATCACATATCAAACCTAGGATAAGTGAGCTAGGCATCCATGTACTCACAAATCCTAATACGAAAATGACATAGTGCAAAAATTGGACCGCTCGAATTTAACGAGTCGCGCCCACTAAGGAGATGACCTGGACTGCTAGGATTTAATGAGTCGCGCCCACCAAAGATATGTCTTGGACCGCTCGAATTTAACGAATCACGCCCACTAAGGATAGATACTGGACCGCTCGGATTTAACAAGTCGCGCCCACAAAGGGTATGTACTGGACCGCTCGGATTTAACGAGTCGCGCCCATAAAAGGTATGTACTGGACCGCTCGAATTTAACGAGTCGCGCCCAGGCATAATACCAGCATTGGAGCATAACATAAGGCATCCAATCAGTATCACAAATCCAAACGATAAGTACAATAATCATACTCTAAATCAAAATACTAATTATTGCAAATTCTTTCAAAGCTTTCAAAACTACAAATTCCTACGAGGCATTTCAAAACTGTTTTCAAAGCATTTCGAGCTTTCTATGAGAGAATAAATTCATTCAACTTATCCAATTCTAGCTATTATTACAGTTTGCGGACGTCAAGGACCTACAAGTCAAGATTATAACAAATTTTTCATAAGAACACCAAGAAACGAACATAAGTATAGCTTCCTTAAATTTTAGGTTTGTTACTGTTATATTCTTTTCTTATTCAATTGTAGCTATAAAGATCATTTTTCTTTTGTTTCTTTCGCTGAATTACATTCCAATAAACATGCTCTAATGCATGAAAGTAAAATTCAACATGGCATAAAAATCAAAATTATTTAACTCACAAAGACAAATGAGAAAGAGCTCAACAGAACCTTCAATTTTTTGTTGCAGAGAAATTTACATGTACTGATGAAGTCTAATCTAAAAGCTTTTGTACAAATTTTTTTCCTTCCAAGTATCATAAGGATGCCAAAGAACTAATATAAATCACACATTAGCCCGGAGTGCAAGAATAGGTTCTTTTGAGCATCTATGTTTAACTAAATCATGCCAAAAGAAAGAAGATGCTTTACATACCTCAATTCCTTCTCCAAACTAATCCCAACGCCAAGCCAATCCAACTTATACCTCCGGATATCCAACGTCTATAACAAATCACAATAACGTCAACGGTTAGCTAAAGGCATTTTTAGGCCTTAAATTCCAAATTCGCCCCTAATTTTATAAAACTTTTGATAGCATTTCCCCTTAAAATAGACCACCCCGAGAATTCATCTCGGCTACAATTAATCAACACAACAACAACAACAACAACCACAACAACAATAAGTACTACCAATGCCATAACCACGCCAATTTCCCTAAAGAACCTCATTTTTATCACCATTACAAAATAGGGCAGCATACTATATATACATGTATATCATATTCAAGCACTCTATTACCCTCCAAGAATTGCATTACACCATCTAAATGTCAAACGCCTACTTCCAACGCAACAAAACATTTAACGATATACATAGACCCAAATTCGACCATCCTTCAAATATTTATATAAATAAGTTTCTAACACTTTCTTTACCCTACAAGAATCATATTCAAGCTAATTGAACACAAATTTATGGTTTCAAAGTAATATAACACTATAATCCACATACCCCAAAATTTCGGCCCTTAACTCCCATATTCACAACTCACTTAACATGCTATCTTTTCAAGAATTTCTTTCAATTTAACATACTTCAACATACATACGATCTTTATACGTCAAAATAATTGTAGAATCAAAAAGTGCGAATTATTAGGGCTGCACTGTAGCAACCCGAGAGGTTCACTGGGAGTATGTTTTGTTATTCAAATTTTCTAAGTGTTGGGAAAGTATGAAGAAGATAAGGAGCTTGTAATGTATTTAACCTTATCACATGACTGAGCTAGGCATCCATTAACCTTATCACATGACCCCACCCCCACACTTGTTCCAATAGGAAATTAACACAAATGGGGTGGGGCAACCCTTAATATTTCTTTAAGACTCCAAGTCTAGAAGATTACACTTTGGTCCCCAAACTTTTCCTACATGAGCCAATTAAGGATATGCAAAGATACAGTTAAAGACATACGAATCCTAATAACCCAAGTTTTGAAAATTTTACTTGAGTCCCCAAGCTTTCCAATAATGTCACTTTAGTCACGAATTTTCCAAGAATATCACATTAGTCCCAATTTCGTAATGGTTTCAATACACCAAAAATACGGGTTCTAACAATAACTAACCACAATCTACCCAGAACCTGAAAGTCAATTGTACAAAGCTACGGTAGACATAAGGACATACCAATATATGTATATAACAATACTCATAATATTATACAAACCTAGGAGTGCTCCTACGAATACAAATCACTACTATACTAGGCCGAAGTCTAGATACAAAAGACAACCATCAAAGAAAAGGAGACTGCGAAGTAGCTAGAGTAGCCCACGCTTACCAAGTGTCTCCTGAATGCTCCCAAACTCCCAACTCAATAATCACGGCTAGTACCTGGACCTGCACCATGGGAAGATGCAGAAATGTAGGGGTGAGTACCAGAAAAGGGCACCCAGTAGACATCATTAGCCGACTGAGTGAAATATAGTGAATCCAGAAGACTCAAATATAAAGAACTGGAGCAAGTCTAGCCAACTGAAACTCTAGATAAAGGAAATACGGTGTCTGGAGAGTTTTCAACCCTCAATTGAACCAACCCAAGTGAGGAACAATGATAACTGAACCAACACAAGCGATGAACAATGGTGACTGAACTAGCCCAGGTGAGGAACAATGATAACTGAACCAACCCAAGTGATGAACAATGATACCGACTAACGAAGACTGAGCAGGCCCATACCACAATTGTCCCCAACTGAGACGTAGTGTTGTACGAGGGTGCAAGATCCTAGTATCTATGTTTGTACCTTATTTGTACTGCAACTCAAAAGTCAGCAGCGAAATCACACAAAAACTATACTTTATTTGTAAAAGAATATATGCGGAAGAAGGATGAAGTTTGATGTTTGGAAAATGTAATAATCGTCTTAATTTATAGCCAAACCCATCTTTTTAGAATAGACATGTGATTTTAGGGGAAGAAAATCATTATTCGAAAGGAATAAGTCCTTTTCACGAATTTTAAACTCATTTTATGAATTTAATTAATTAATTAATAATTCATGAATTAATTTAATTAATAAATAATTTACAAATTAATTAATTCATAATTTCATAAATTGATTAATAGTAATATCATAAAAGGAAAATTTAACGAGAATGATAAATAAATTTTGTCTAAAAAATTATCAATCATTTGTCAAAGTCGAAGATGAAGTCGAGGGAGCGGCAATGACAGCGCGAAGAGGTACCCTCTACTTAATCATTTAAAAGCTAAAAGAAATATTTCCTAATATAAGTACAAAACTTTTCATTTATCGTACTAATGAGGGAGTTGACTTTTCATTTTTCTCTTTACTGGTTTTCGCACATTTTTCAATTCTCATTTCTCAATCCATGTCTTACTTAAGCCCAATAAATAATACACTAACTAATAAAAAAACTCCACTCAAGTTCTAGTCTTTTATGTTATTTGAATTACATTTTGATCCTAATCCTCTACAGGTCTCGAATCTTATATACGTTGATCAACCAATAGGAACTGGTTTTAGTTATAGCTCTGATGATCACGATATTCGTCACAATGAAATGGATATAAGCAATGACCTTTATGACTTCATACAGGTTGGTTCTCCCTTTTCTTTTTCCAAATACGAATTTTCATACATATTAATACTAAATATACGATGTATTTGATGATAGGCCTTCTTTAACGCGCATCCAGAATATGTAAATAATGATTTCTACATTACTGGAGAATCATATGCAGGACACTATATCCCTGCGTTTGCTTCGCGTGTTCACCAAGGAAACAAAAATAAAGAAGGAATCAACATCAACCTTAAGGTATACTACTTTTTTTCTCACTTTCTCCTGTATTTCAACAGTTTGGGTTAATTTGGAGTTATTTATTGATGTCTATTTAATCAATTATTCCACCAGGGATTTGCCATCGGAAATGGAATGACAAATCCAGAAATCCAGTTCAAAGCGTACACTGACTATGCTTTGGATATGAAATTGATCAACCAAAATGATTATGACAAAATAAACAAACTATATCCTAAATGTCAACAGCAAATTAAGTCTTGTGGTAACTATCTTTTGTTCCACTTGCATTATTTTCCAAATCTCTAGTTCTATTTATAATGGGCAGTTAATTGCATATGTATTATATTTGGCATAATACATAAGTATTTTTTTAACTTGATCTCATCTGATATTTGTGCCTCCAACTTTGGATGTGCACAAGTAGGCATTTAAATGTGTTTAGAGTTGAACAAGTAGGCACATGTGGCCTACTTAGCATCTTATGTGAAAATTCACATCCTTGGAGCATCCAACGTGGCATCATATGTTTATTATGTCACATAGGATGCATGTGTCTACGCGTTCAACTTTATATAAATTTAAGTATCTACGTGCCCACACCCAAAGTTGAAGGGCGTAGATGCCAAATTAAAGATTATACTCCCTCTGTTTCATTTTATGTGACATCCTTTGACTTGGTACGATGTTTAAGAAAAAAAAGGAAGACTTTTGAAACTTGTGGTCTAAAATCATTCTTAAATGTTTATGTAACTGAGAATCATTTCATTAAGGGTAAAAAAAGAATTTTAAAGGTAAATTATTTCCAATTGGAGTAACGTGACATTTAGACGGATCAAATAGGAAAGGGTGTGATATAAAATGGGACAAAGAGAGTATTTATGTATTATGTCATTATATTTGAGGTGATTTGATGGCGTAAAAAATAATTTGCATTGTCGTTTTCTGTGAAAATATTGGTAGGAAATGGTGGTGAAGATGCCTGCTTATATGCATTTCGAGATTGCACAAACATCTTCAGCAGTATAATGGACATTGTGGGTGACAAAAATGTAAGAAATCAAAGTAAAATTTAGTTTTGTTCCTATGGAAAACAGAGTTCACATGTGTTTTCTACTAATCAAACCGTTGGCCTGATGCAGTACTATGATATACGGAAGACTTGCGAAGGTGACCTTTGCTATGACTTCTCGAGGATGGAAACTTACCTCAACTACGACGAAGTTAAGGATGCCCTTGGTGTTGGTGACATTGAATTCGTTTCATGTAGTTCTATCGTTAAGCAGGCGTTGGGGACGGATATGATGAAGAGTTTTGTTGTTGGTATTCCTCCACTTCTTGAGGATGGTATCAATCTACTCATTTATGCTGGGGAGTATGATCTTATGTGCAACTGGCTCGGTAAACTTCATTCACCTTTCAATTGTTGATTTCGATACTCGTTATTTCAAAACGTCATATTTTCAACAAAGAAAATGACATTTATACAGGGAACTCAAATTGGGTGCATGCAATGGAATGGTCTGGTCAAACAGACTTTGGTGCTGCACCATCCATCACTTTTACAGTAGATGGTGAGGAAAAAGGAGTTCAAAAGAACCATGGACCTTTGACATTCCTCAAGGTCCATGATGCAGGTCATATGGTTCCAATGGACCAACCTAAGGCAGCATTGGCAATGATCCAGCGATGGACACAAGGCAAATTAGCCAACAATTACTGAAAAGAATCAACAATTACATATTTATAGGTGCATCTCGACCAGGAAACAACCTCTCTACCTTTACGAGGTAGAGGTAAGATTTGCTTACATTCCGGACCCCACTTGTGGGATTCCACTGGATATGTTATTGTTGTATAGGTGCATCTCGAGGTGAACAAAATCAAATCACAAAACGTAGACCAAATAGCATAAAAAAAGCTAACTATATTTGATTTGGTTTGGTTTAGCATCGTCTTTAAAAAATCAATTAAATTGATACATACATATTATAATTTTATATAGATTTTCTATGGAAATATCTCTAAAAAATTTTCTGATTCTCTCAAGGATGTAACTTTTAATAGGAATATATAGTAAAATCATTTGTATTTTCTTTAAATAATGCTTGATTCTACCGTTTTTTGACACTTTTTTAAAAAATCAGTTGTCGAAATGTTCAATCTTTCATTCTTTCATGTCCATGGCCAAGCTATATTATTTTGGCTAAACATATAAACAACTCTGTTAACTTGTTCTCATTTTTCTTATTTTATCAATCTATCTTAAACTTATTTCATTTTAACTCTATTTTTTATATATCACTTAAATATCAACTACTAATGTTATGATTTTTTTATTATTTTTAAATAGACTCTTCAATTGCAATACTGCATTTTAAAAATCAAAATTCACCCATTAGTTCCCATAAAAAGAAAAAAAATTGATGGACAAAGAAGTAGTAAAATTTGTTTTGAAAGTTTCTTTATATGTTTGCGTGAAAAATAACCAATGAAAGTGGATTATTATTAATTGATTACAGTTTAGTTAGCTGTGAAAATTAGTTAGTTGTGTAATTACATATTAGTTAGTTATAGTTAATTGCACTTAATTAGTTAGTTAGTTGGCTGTTAGTTAAAAGTGATTACATGGAGGCAACCACACCACAATGGCATGGACCTCCCCTTACACTTGTACATATATACTCTCTGTAAACAGAAGAAGTAAGTAATAATACATTTCTTCTTCTCCAATTCAGTCTTCATATGTGCTTCTTCTTCTTCTACACAAATTCTCTTCATGGTATCAGAGCACTCACGAATCAAGGTCTGATTCAGCTTAATCGATCCTCTAACAACTCGAAATCAATAGCAGAATCCACAACTAATGTCACCATGGACAGAGGAAATCCAGTAGAAACCCTCGATCAGATTGAAAGAAGATGCAATCATCCATTGTATTTGCACAATTCAGATACGCCTGGATGTATTCTCACTACTGTGCAGCTCACACGGACGGAGAATTACTCATTGTGGAGTAAATCCATGTTAATCAACCTCCGAGCTAAGAGCAAGCTGGGGTTCGTGCTTGGGACCTATGGGGTATGCACCAACTCAGAAAGGGTATCTGCTGTACAGTCTGTCTCAAAGAAAACTTCTCATCAGCAGGAATGTCATATTCAAAGAAGACATACTATAGTGGAGAAATGGAAGAACAATGGGAGAAATACAACGCCTTTGTTCTTTCATGGATCATGAACACCGTGTCGAAGGAACTTCTCAATAGCATCGTGTATGCGATTGATGCAGCAATAGTTTGGGTTGATTTGAAGGAGAGGTTCGACAAGGTTGATAGATCTAGAGGCTACCAATTGCACAGGGAAATTTGCACAATTAACCAAGGTAACATGTTAGTTTCCACCTATTTTTCGAAGCTGAGTTTGCTGTGGGATGAATTTGATGCATTGGTTCCCCCACTTTCATGTAATTGTGACAAATCCAGAACTTATATTGATCATTTAGCATGTCTAAGACTGTTTGCATTCCTAATGGAGTTGAATGAGGTATATGCTTATGCTCGTAGCCAAATCCTAATGATGAGCCCTTTACCTAGTGTTAGTAAGGCTTATGCGATGATTATGGCAGATGAAGGGCAAAGGCTAACTGCCAGTTCACATTTAGGAAACAACATGCAAGAACAAATTGCCTTGTATGCAGTGAAAGAAAGTTTCCCTAAGAAATTTCAACATAGAAAAAAGAACTGGGGCCATACCTGTGACTATTGCAAGCTTCAAGGTCATGTAAGGGAGGAGTTTTATAAGTTGAATGGCTATCCTCCTGACTGGAAGTTTAAGAAGAAGTCAATAATGTCAACAAATCTGATACAGCACAGTAGGCATCATGATGTTGTGAACCATGTTGATGCTAACAAAAATGAGACAGAATTGGGAGATGACTTTTCTCCTATTGCTCCTGCAATGAAAAGGAAAGCTATTGAGCCTGGTCCAGTCATACAACCAACCTTCACTCCAAGCCAATACAGTATGATTCTGCATCTGTTGGAGAGGAAAAAAGCAGGTGTAGGATCAAACAAGGCATTGGATAATATGGCTAATATGGCAGGTATGATCATAACACCTAATGATTTATCTGTGAGTAATGATAGCACACTGATTAAGGCTAAAAACATGAAGGAGAACTGGATAGTTGATTCAGGTGCTACATGTCATATGACATATAAA
>DF369821.1:1866-12664 GCA_000787875.1 Solanum virginianum
GATATTGAAGGTGGAATTCATTATATTGCATATAGAAAGGATATAGATATAGTTGGTTCTCCTGGGCCTTATCAATAACGGGTGTCAGTCCGCCTTAACGGGATTTGGGGTGTAACAATACTTTACCTTTCAATTATCTTTGAGATGATTCTTTTGGTGGTCACAATATTGGAGCTGTAGGGTTGTATATGTAGCATGTGACATATAGATAATCATACAAAACAATATGACAATGAAGAGTACGTTACACAAATAATGAAATACGTATGAGATGAAACAACTCATGAACTTTATTTAGCAATAAGAACCCATGTAACTAGGTATCCACGTATGTATGTAGATTTTTAGGTGACTATGTATGGGAGCATATGAACATGTGAAAGTGCGGAGACACAGTTAATTGTTGTGTCGGAGTTGGTAAGTGCCTTTATGTGCCAAGGAAGAATCTAGATTTCATGCCAAGTAATAAGAAATCAAGTAGCCTTACATACCTCGTTGTACGACCTTGCTATTACCTCGAGATAGCCTTCCCTTCCTCCAAATATTTATCTATAACATAGTATGTGATAAAACTAGCATTAGCAGTCAATAGATACATATTGGCTGCCCAATCTCATAAAAAAAAATATACGGGCAGCAAGTAGATAATTATAAACCCGAGCGTATTCTTTCAGCCTTTTCGCCCCTAATCGTATTTTCTAATATTCATTCTCATATGCATATCATGTGCAGCCTGTTTTAGTGTCATAATAGTCCTACAACAGCCTACAAAGCACAACACATAACAATTCTATACAACATACAAATAGGTGGCATAACGTTATATTCCTTCGCTA
This sequence comes from Solanum virginianum, assembly GCA_000787875.1. Taxonomy (NCBI): domain Eukaryota; kingdom Viridiplantae; phylum Streptophyta; class Magnoliopsida; order Solanales; family Solanaceae; genus Solanum; species Solanum virginianum. The sequence goes on from DF369821.1 coordinate 2,703, forward strand.
TATTTTGACGTCGACAATTCTAAACCTATTCCAACTTTAACCAAACAGTCCCCACCATATATACACATAAAACCAGTACTAAAACAATTCAAAAATAGTCCTCAAAATAAGTAGAGGACGTGAGACCATAATCCTCAATCAATCAGCCCACAAGTTCCTAATTACCAGCACAATTACGATATCACACTTTTGCGGACTGTAAAAATAGTGCAGCAGCCTTTATACATCATTAAAGAACTAATACTCACTAAGAACAGTAGCCTCCCTTCATAATCAATCCAACCAAAAAGAGAAAAATTTTTAAATAACTAAGAAAAATGTACAACAACTTTTGGAATACATGCTGTCCAACAATTTCAGCATAAATATAACCAACATCGTCTCTTGTTTTTCATAAGAAAACTATGCTAAACACATAAGTAAACTTACTTACCATTACCTTCAAGGTGTAGTGCTTCTCCAAGAACTCTAGGGGGTTGTATTGGCTGCCTTGTGAAGTGAAGTAAAGAGGAAAAAAAGAGTCTTTAAGAAAGCTGAAAATTGTTCCAAAGTGAAATGACTTAAGAGGCTGTTTTTGAGCCCTTTTAAAGAGTCCCTTTGACCTAATTTCTCTTGATATTTTGACCACATATTAGGACATATTAATAAGCTAGTGATGCAGTAGCTTGGCCCTCACATTTGGTCCTGAATGGGTCTCAACGACTTTCTCTTAAGCTTTTGACCACATATTAGAACATATTAATAAGCTGGTGATGCAATAGCTTGGCCCTCACACTTGGGCCTAAATGGGTCTCAAAGTTGATGGGTCTTGGCTGTCCATTTTCCTAATTCCTCTTCACTTAATTTAGGCCCAATTAGTCAAGTGGGTTGTGATGTACTTGGGCCCTTTTATTATTCATCTTAGACTGTAAGTATTGTCTATTTACAATGGTAAAACATGGGCTAAAGTTACACTCTTAATACGAACTTTATTCATTGTCGGACTTGGACAGATTTGGCGTCGGGTCTTGTCTCTGCTTAGCCAACATATTTAAGCTAAGAATAATCAAATATTCAAACTCAGTAGTATTTTTTCAAGTATATGATGAGGATACTAACTGAAAACTTAGGCATACGAAAAATTGCTAATATCTCCCTTCTCATTAAAATAGAAGTATTGAAGAATGATTGTTAGAGATGCAAAAAAATGTCACTGATGTGTTAAGTTCATTTATTTGCTGTGGCTTTCAAAATTTTCATTTTCTTGTAATTTTAAATTTTTTATTTTTGTGTTCTTGAAGAAGGTAAAATCGATCAATTAGATAGGCATCCCATTAACAACATTATTCTATGTTATTCCTAGCAGTGTTCATTGAAATAGAGGATTTAACGGGTGTTTTTTGTTTTTGTGGTCTTAGTGAGGGTAAAATTGATTGGATTAGATAGATATCGTGTTAATTAAATTTTTCTTTGTTATGAGTATTAAAGAGTTTATTGAAACAAAGGATTTAGGATCTTTGAGAAAATAAACATGGAGGCAACATTAGGTAGCGATGAGCAGCGAAAGTCACTAAGACAGCAATACATCAGTCATGAACTAAGAACAAACATGTATTATGGATTGAAATAACCACAACTGCAGAAAGACTAAGACAAGCACAAAAAGGAGATGAACGTTTAAGCGAATACTCATTACTTTGATACCATTTCACCAAAAATTTAAACTTACGTAAAAAATGAAATGGTAAAGTATGGGCTATTTTTGGTCTAAAAATTTGATGGTATTTAAGCAAATAAAATTAGAACATTTGAAGACTTATTAAATAAGAGAATTAGACCAAGATCACATAATTAAAATTATTGTTATATTCTATTGGTGATACTATTTTCGATAGTAGTATATCACAGCAAACTGAAAAGTCAAAATTGAATGAACAGATAGTTGGTTTCAAGGATGTCTTAGGAAAACCAAAAGGATAAGTCATTGGAGGAATATATGTAATTTAGACGTTATCTCAATTGTTGAAATGCCTGGACTTGGCAGGTTTTCTCGGAAAGATAGAGATAAGAGAAGATAAGTGGTTACAAGTGGCAGAAAGTCTAAGCTCATATGAAATTGGTGTGTTTAACATAGCCAAAATTGAATGAACAAGTAGTTGATTTGGAGGATGCCTTAGGAAAATTAAAAGGATAAGTCATTGGAGGAACATCTAACTTAGACGTTATCTCAACTATCGAAATGCTTGGACTTGACAGGTTTTCTTCGAAAGATGGAGATAAGAGAAAATAAGTGGTTACAAGTGGCAGAAAGTCTAAGCTTGTATGAAATTGGTGGTTCAGACAATAGTGACATAATAGAGATGAGTTGTAACTATTTACCTAATATCTTACACCTTATTTTCTTTACTCAGGTAGATTTATGGAAGATGAAGAAATGTCAGTCTGAAAGTTAATATGAGTATGGATAGCCGAAGGGCTTATTAGAAAACATATAACAAAGAGCCTAGACTAGACAAATTGGCATACCTAGAAACACTTTTGGTTAAAGGATTAAGAGGGGAGGTGAAGATACCATACACTGTTTGGAACATGGTAAGATTGAGACACAAATCAACTCAAAAAGAGATGAAAGACATACAAATAGATGATTACGATTTCAGTATAATTTTGCAGCATCATTTGAATTAAACTGTGGACATTAAATGGTGTGTTTACTACAAAGCTTGTACAGCTGAAGACTTGTTAAATAAGAGAATTAGACCAAGATCACATAATTAAAATTATGGTTTCAACACACTCAGCATCCTACAAATTAGTACTAAAATCAAACAGGGTAAAGAAAAACACTTGAATTTAATCATAAATGTAGTGTCTAGTGATCCAACTTGGGTATATACTTACCGAACCAAGTTTCAAATTTGTTCAAAGGTTAACAGATTATTTCAAGAAAAGGGGTCTCCAAAACGATACAAATTCATCACATTTTATGTTGGAAGAGGTGTAAATTGATTTGAAAATGCGAATAATGGGAGAAAAGAACGAAGGCTTAATGAGTCAAATGCTTGATAACTACTAATGCAAGAGAGATTTGATCTTATTAGGGATGCTAGAAAGCAACCAATTTTTAAAAATAAAGGTCTTAGTACATACGTAAAAAAATATGAAGTAATTTGTGACCATTTAAAGCAACATAATGTTAATTACTCAATAAATAACTGACTCCAAAAATGCAGGGATGCAAATTAGGAAGCAAAGTCCTGCTCTCCTCATTTACAAATGGTTCTTAACGCAACAAAGGTATAGCAATGCATATTAGAGTAAAAATGAGTCACGATTTTATCATAACTTAAAAGAAATTTGATGTCATAATAAATTCAAACACAAGGCACCTAAGAAAGCGGATGAACATACACTTAGAAGCTATTAAAAATCTCCAATAAAAGTTAAAACAGCTCAAAAGAGAAAAAAAATATCATAATAAACTCAAACACAGGGCACCTAAGAAATAAGATGAACAAACACTCAGAAGCTACTAAAAATCTCCAATAAAAGTCAAAATAGCTCAAAAGAAATGAAAAAAAATTCAGAACCCCAAAATTATCTTGGGCGTGATATGGAAGCAGATCCCTCAACATACACTCGGAAGCTATTAAAAATTGAATACCTCCATTTTAATGAAATACAAGCACCATCGCCACTAAAATCACGACCTAACAAAAAAAAATTCAAAGAAGAATAATGAGATTAATAAAAAGCTCACCTGAGATTGAAAGATTCAAGCAATGTGTTGAGATAGTAGTGTTTTCTTGTTAGCTAGGATCTTATTTATAGATAGCAGTGGATAGTTCTAGATCTTTTTTTCAAAGTCGGTGAAAAATAGTGAAGATGGGAATATGGAAAGATATTTTTACACTAAAATTTGAATAGTGAAGAAGATCGGAAGATGGAACGATATTTTTACAATAAAATTTGAACAGTGAAGATGGAATTTTTTTTTACACTACAATTTCTTTATTTAGTAGCAGGGCAAGATTTTTGTAGTGACTAAATGACTCTTTTACCCTTCAAATTGTCATAAAGTATTTTTTTTAAAAAATTAAGATGGAAAGATTTTTTTACACTACAATTTCTTTATTCAACAGGGCAAGATCTTTTAGTGACTAAATAACTCTTTTACCCTTCAAATTGTCATAAAGTAATTTTTTTTTAAAAAAAAATTATAAGGTAAGATTTTTTTTGGATGTCAGAAGATTGTAAGAAAATTTTTTTTGGTTGTCAGAAAATTGTAAGAAGGATTTTTTGAAGGAAACATCTTGATTTGCTAAAAGACTCACTTACTATTTTGTCCTTACAAATGAGTATATTTACTATATTGCCAATGGTCATCACTCCATTGGCTTTTGAGAGAGAGAGAGAGAGAGAGAGAGAGTATCAAATAATTTTACTGACGCACTGATTTTTCCTATTTGATACTTTCAAAGTATATATATACTCTCATGACATCAAACATACATTAGTAGTTAAAAACAGGGAAAGTCGCTTGTAAATAATTTTTCTTTTTGGGGTACAAGTGTTTCTTTTCCTTTATAGTTTTACTGCTACAATTTAAACTTTAGCAACTTTAAGGAGTATCTTGATTATATCCTGGAACCATCAACGAATATAGTGGAGAGGATGATTCTTCTTTTCTCTTAATCAGAGGTCTAGAATTCGAATCTTGAATCTAGACGATCCTGGGTAGGAAACTCTTCCCCCCTCTCTTGAGTGAGACCCTACATGATGCTAACCTAGAATAGTCAAAGTATAATACAAATATTTATTAAATATTGAGTAAGAAATAAATTTTAAAAAATAGCTTAGAGAGGTAAAATGTCATGTAAGCGTTTATAGCAACTTCAATTGCACTAAAATTTGGAACAAAGTGGTGATCTAAGGGATATTGCAAAACGATGTGTGTTAATGCAAATATATGAATATTTCTACAAATCAATTATTCTTCACAATACTTCGAGCACCTAACGAACTTAGGAGTCATTTAGAAATAATTAATCCATATATAGTTATTAGCTTACTTATTGGAGCATATGTAGGTACTTTGTAAATATTACAGAGAATAGCAAATTATTAAATACACTTTTTTCCTATTAAATTATAACAATCATTACTTTCTTATTAAATATACACTTTTCTTATTAAATGCTAGCGACTTTTCTTAACTAATAACAAAACATGAGGTCCCATTATTTTAACTAGGTTCCACATTTTTCCTGAAAAAGGAGATAACGACGTTCATCTCTCTCTCTCTTGAAATTAGGTACTTTGTGTCTTTAGATTGTTAAATGCATTATTACTTTCTTATTAAATGCTAATTTTCCCCCTTTTGTTGCCTTCTAGTCCTATTAGGACTTTTCCTCTTCTTTTTTTAAAAAAAATATTTTATTATTATTACGAAACCTAAATTGATACCAATTAAATAAGAAAGTATATTTTAATGAAATGCAAATATATGCCGATTTAATACACATAAATTTTTACGGGATTTTTTCATTTATTTATGGTATATTATAAATATTCCCTTTTTTATTTTGTTCATTTATTTATAATTCTTTTTATATTAATTTTATTTTTCTATTTCTCTTTCTTGTAGTCTTCATGATCAATAATCAATTTTTCTTTTCTATTTTTTTACTCTTTTTTATTTTTTACGTATTGCATAAATGTAAAAAAATTTATTTTTAGGAATCCTATTAGGACTTTTCTTTTATAATTATTTTTAAATTTTTTACTCATTGAATTTTTCTAAGGAGTCATTTAGTGCTATATTTAAGGAGACGGTTTTTTATGAATTTTTTTTCATTTATTTATGGTATCTAATATATTATACATTTCTTTTTTTATTTCTTTATTTTTTAAAAAAAATTGTTGTATTCATGATTAATAATTGTTTTTTTATTTTTTTTTTTACAGATTGCATATAGAAAAAATTATTTCTATTGGTAGATATGTAGATAGTATACTATTGATAGTATAAAATGAAATATACTGAATTTTTAGTATAATTAATTTTTTATTCAGGGAATTTTCAATCATATCATTTCACGTGTGCTGATTATTTGAAATTATTGTTGATTTTATTAAAGGTATGTCAAGTTCTTACCAATAAACTAAATATATGTTATTTAAATACCAAAATATAGATCCACTATTAAGTCTATTTTGTGTAGTTTTCTGTCACGGCCCAAGCCTAGGGCCAAGACGTGACACGACGAATGAAAAGTCCGAAGAAAATCCAAACAAGCCTTTTAGCATATCATGTGTACATCCTTGGTTGTGGAAGCAAAATAGGACATACAAATGACATTAATAAGAAGGGAAGCGGGACTAAGGAAAATCTTTCATACTAATAGTCATAATAGGAGTCAAGCTCAAACATAGACAACTATATCCAACAATCGGTCCCTACATGGCAATATCTTATAGGCGTAGAGTATGTGTTAGTACTTAGAATGTACTAAATATGCGGAGTGCAATGCAATAAAGGCATAAGCTATAATATTCAAAATACATGCATATAGTCAATGGATATAATCTCAATATGACATGTATGATCAATGCTTGTAATGAAACATGCATGTAAAACATTCAACTTGCATATATGACATACACATGTGGGAGGAGACCTTAATCGACATAGACCAAGTGAGCTACTACTTGGAATCCAAGGCATGACACCACCTCAGTACGGTGACTGGGCATGACACCTCTCGGCGAAGTGCAGTCTACTTGCCAAGGCAAACCATACATGATAACATGAAACTAGATGGATCCACTAGTAATGCCCATTTAGGGAAAATCATATAATCCTATGGTGCCACTAAGTTTAGAGACTAAAAACTTTATATATGGATCCTTTGAGTCGAGCCCCCATCTTAAGCCTCAATAGGTGCTAAGTCTAATCCGACGGAATACTTGAAATAATCATACTTTATAATAACATGAATAACTTGTAAGAGACATGATAGCATGGCATGAGTAGCTCATTCACATGATTGACCTCTACTTGTGAGCTTACTTGAACATGATGGTAAAATAATAATCATACTTGATCCCTCAGCTTGACATGAATGGCTCACAAGAGGGTAAAATCTTGAAATAGGGCTTAACTTGTCACTTGTAAAATCATAGACACTTTTCATGAATTCAATACATGCTTGGGAGCCCATAATTATCATGAAATCACTCGACTTGTAAGTCATGCAATAAATCATCTTTAACTTGAAAATCCTTGTCATGTAATTTAATCAAACACTTGGTGGGTTCATGGCACTTGTTCAAAATTATGTAACTCAAGAGTATAAACAAAAAGGAGTAAAATCAATCCATTTCAATGTCATTCAAATCAAGCCACCAATACTGTAGTAAAACCCTCATTTTGGGTGTCTTGAAATTCATCTCCAAATTCACAATAATTCATAGTTTTCATAGTTCACATCATGCATAACTTTAATAGATGTAAATCCACTCATGGTATGAGATTAAAATAGATACTCATGCATAATCAATCAATACTTGATAAAACCTAAAATAATTTACATTCATAATTAATAATAAGAGATACCCATAAGTAATACAATTTGAAATCATGCATTTTTCATAAAATGAGAAGGTTGGGCTCCATGGATGAAGATCCATATACGTTAAACCTTGAATTTCTTGGAGTAAGCTTGAAGGAGACTTGAAGCTTGGATTGGGTCCTTGAAATCCAAAGTTGATCTTGAGATCCTTAAATTTGAATGGAGATTTTGATAGAGTCTTGGAGAGGTTTTAGAGAGGATTTTGTAAGTTCAAGAGTTGAAAAATGACTAAGTATGGAAGATTTCACGTTTAAATGGGCGTATGGAAGATTTCACGTTTAAATGGGCATTGAGTTATTACCTCAATGCCCTTGGATGAAATATGAAAAACAGAGAAAAACTTATAGTGGTCTGTGTCCAGTCCGTGATGCAGAGCAAACGCGGAGGATAAATTTGAGCTAGATAGATTTTCAGTATAACTTTTATATATATAAAGTCTTTGTATTGCATTTGATTTACTAGTAGTATAGATTTTCAGTATAACTTTTGTATATATAAAACTTTTGTATTGCATTTGATTTACTAGGGGTATAGATTTTAAGTATAACTTTTGTATATAGAAAGCCTTTGTATTGCATTTGATTTACTAGGGTTATAGATTTTGTATATTGACGCCCAGGCCGCATTGTGCCTGGGGTGCGGATGCCCACTGAAAATAGTTAATTAGTGAAAATTATTTTTCACTATGGGTCTTCAAAAATTTGGATTTTACCAATTTCTCACTCAATTTTTCCCCTTGATCAAGAATATGAAGTTGGATTTTTGAAATCACGCACAATTTTTGAGATATAAGAAAAATACGATTGTGGGTCATGCTGAAGCACATAAGGGGTATTTCACTATCTCCCCTTTGAGAACATTCATCTCTGAATGTCAAAGAAATATACTTAAGAGAAGTAATTATGAAGCTTTCAGCCTGATATGAATGCAACAAATGCACTTAAACATCATTTTTAAAAAGTCTCAACATGAATACCAAAAATCACTATAAACTTGTTATCATGAACATGGATGCATGTAAAAATAATATGAGGGCTGAAACTTAAGACTTGAAATCATAAATGGGGCTTAATTTATCACCTTCTACTTGAGTAGAGTGGAAGAGATATGGATATCATTTTTTCATGTCCGCTTTGGCTTCCCATGTGGCACTTTCAACTTGTTGATTCCTCTAAAGGACCTTGACGGATGATACATCTTTGTTCCTCAATCTTTTCACTTGTTTATCTAATATTTTCATTGGGACCTCGTCATAGGTCAAATTATCTTCCATAACACCCACAACTTCTAAGGGTACTATAGCACTTGGGTCACCAACACATTTCCTCAACATAAACACATGGAAGACCAGATGAACCATGCTCATATCGAAAGGCAACTCTAATTCATAAACAACCTTACCAATTCTTCTAAAACTTCTATGAGGCCCCACAAACCTTGAGTTCAATTTCCCCTTCTTGCCAAACCGGACTACACCCTTTATGGATGAGACCTTCAAGTAAACCCAATCATCAATATTAAACTCAAGGTCTCTTCTCCTTACACCGGAATAAGACTTTTATCTACTTTGGGTCATCTTCAACCTCTCCTTTATCAACCTTACCTTTTCCAAAGCCTCCATAACCAAATCGGGGCCTAATAAAGCCATCTACCCCCATCAAATCACCCAACCGAGTATCTACAATGCCTACCATACAAAGCCTCAAAGGGAGTCATGCTTGTTATCCCAAAAAATGTCTGACACTTTCTGAAAATCTGATTCGAGGCCCAACTGATTTGAGCGCGAATTAAATTCCCGAAAATTGAAAGAAAACAAAACAGAGTCACCACCTAATTTAAGGAAAATTAGGAAACCAATTAACACTAAAAATTTTCAAACCGTAACAGAAAAGTTTTAAAAATTTCAGAGAAAACGGGTAAGGGTTCAATTTCCACTTTGAGAAGAAATTATCACTCAAAATGGCCGCTAACATGCGGTCAACCGACGATTGGACAGTTTGACTAACTTTTGAAAATGTTTGACTCAGTTTAAAAAAGTGTTAACTTAATTTGGGAAAAAGGTTGACTGAATTTTGAAGAAATGACTGAATTTAAAGAGTTGACTAAACTTGAAAGAATTTAATTTGGAACAATTGAATTTTGAAATGATTTGACTTGATTTGTAATAATTGGTTAAACTTGACAATAATTTAACTAAAGTTTGAAAATGTTACTTAACTTAACATGGTTAATGAATTTAAGCAAACATTACCAAAGTCTAATTTTTACTCTTACTTATATATTTTTATCCTTCTTTGTTCTCACTATCTCTTTTTATTTTTTTATATTTATTATTTTTTTTAATTTTTT
>DF369818.1:10761-22063 GCA_000787875.1 Solanum virginianum
ATTTTCTTAGTTATTATTTCAATATAATACCATCCAAGACATTATAACTCATTACTTTAACTCAAGAGAAGAAGAATTTCAACTTACCTTAAAAACCCTTTTCACCACTTCATAACTTCACACACGAATTTCTACGCATTTCCTTCGCAAACCAAAACTTGTACGACTCTTGGGGGATCTAATATACCAAGCTTGAAGCCTTAGAATTGAAGAATGAAGCAAAAGTGATAGAACCTTCTAAAATATGTAAGAATATATATATATAATAACACATGTCCCTTTTAATGAAATAATATCTTGGTCAATATAAACTTGAACCAATCACAACATATACACTTGGTTTCTAGAATTTGCATTTTCTCCCCTTTTAATTACTTAATGAAAGATTTAATGTCCTTAGTCTTGTAAGTGTACACTTGTACAAGTAAACATCCATAAGCTCATAACACATACTTACAAAGATTCCAACTTAAATTCTCAAATTCCTCAAAAGTGCACTTAAGTGTCAAACATCCTGAAAATGACACTAGTGATCTCAAATTTTTGCCATGGTGCCAAAACACCACTCTACGGGTTCTAACAGTTTGAGGATAATTTTGACCCTGTTATTGTCACGTGGATATCTACTGGACTGCCATGTGGCAGGGATAACAATGTAAGGGTATTTGTGGTCCCTTGGAATAACGACAGGGGTATTTTTGATCCTAAAATATAATGGAGGGTATAAGTGATCTATTTCGCATAGTTTAGGGGTAATTTTGACCCTTCTCCCTATATATGATATATGATTTGATATGAACGTGTTTGACTGAGTTTGTTTCTGAATGGGTACGTTGAATTTACTATATGAGACAAATAATAATTGATTATTGTTATCATTTTCTTAAAAAAACATTTTAACGTAATTTTGATTATTAAACTAACATATTTTTTGACTCATCCCTTATTAAAATGATTGTGGTTAAGTGTTATTGCTCATTGAGCTAACATCTCACTACTTGCTAAATTATTTTATAGAGAATATAAGTGATATCGATGAGGATTTGTCTAATTAGAGTTAGCAAGTTGACCCTACGGTGAGTCCCGCATTTGTTTGTGCGGGCAACAAGCTTATCTATCTGTTACAAACTTTTTTTTTTTGAATTCTTAGAGTTGCTTCATAGTCATTTATTATATTTGATTCATGGGTATTTCTTTGATATTACAAACATGGATAAATTTTAAGCTTCATCTTGTTTTAGGAAGGAATTATTATTATTGCGTGGCGAATACATGGATAATATATATTATGTTTTGATTTAGAGTGGTTATTAATGATATTGTGACTTTCTAAGACTGAAATTTTTTTGATTGACCCCAAAACAGAGAATTTTCTTTTTTGATTTTTTTTAATAGAATTCTAGTAAAGCTTGCTTTAGGATTTTGTCCCTAAAGTTGGTCATGGTCCTAATATTATATGGTGACAAAGTTGGTATCAGAGCTTAGGTTATTCTTGTGACTTATGAAACACATGTTAGTAGTAGAATCTCAATTATTAGTTATGTTGTTTGCCATTTCTATAATTGTGATTCTACAAGAGCGTGATAGATCTGTCTTTCTTTCTTATTTCTCCCTTACATGTATGACTAATAGGGTTAACTAGATAAATCCAGAATTGTTCATCTTTGTATTGTTTGTCTTGAACTTGGTTATCGAATAATAAGAATAACCCAAAGATTCGAGAGGCAACAAAGGCCACCTTTGTGAACACTCATATCAAGGTAAACACACAAAAGTAGTTGGCAATGCAAGAAAGAGGACGTTATCCATTTTGAGGGATTTATGTGCACCTATGTGATAATACACCTTTTCTGAGAAAAGTAGTATTCTGTCACTATAACAACATGAGAGTGTTATTGTTAAGACACTTATCTTCTCACAACAAATCAAAGAGATTAATGAACAAGATGAATAGAGCTGGGCAACATCATAGGCCCCACGATCAGCTAGCTTCAAGTACTTACAAAGATTCAAATTTTCGTGGAAAGGATATATCCTAAAAAGTTTCTAAAGATGAAAACTTCAAAAGTTCATAGGTTTAAATTTCTCAAATATCCTTAGAAGATTTTTGATAAATATTCATAGGTGAAATACTTAAAGTTATTTTTTCTTGAGCTCTAGTATATTTCAGTAAGAGGTCTATAGATCAAATGAAATAATGTATGATACCATGCCATCAGGAATGTCAATACAAGCAATACCATTCACTTGGAGAACAAGTTCATTGAGGTGTTTGTAGATTATTTCCTTCCTAATAGTCAAATGTAAACCTCTTAGAAAGTTATAAAATTGATTCAGATAACAGATGTAGCTTTACTAATACCAAGACTTTATTTTGGCTAGATACTCAACTCCTTAATCTTAGAGGCTTGCGAAACTATTCATTAATTTTTTATGTAAGGCAGGAACCTCATATACAAAGACTTTGACTTATGTTGTGGCAAACTACATGATAATACTCAAACTACTCCTCTACTATTGGAAGAGTAGGCAGTCACTAGCAATATAAATCCAACATTAAAATCTCACAAGGACAGAAATGTTAGATTCTAACCTCAAAGTTATTATTTGAATAGTTAATTGTAATTGCTACTTAAAAATAATTTGAAATTATACTAAATATGCTAATTGTGAATATGAACAATTAAAATGTGATCGATAGATGAAAGTATATCAGTGATGTGCATAGTTGAATATAATTCTAATGAATGAGTCTCAATTATTGAATCTAATAACTAATTTGTTTATCAATAGGCTAGGAAGCTAGTAACCACAATTGCGATTAAGTCAATTGTGGTGTATCAATGTGAATCCGTTAAAACTTCTCACACAATTTACACAAGAGCCAAAGGAACCTATGCAAATTTATAGCTAAATAATCCAAAACCTTAGTTAGTTGAATTCTATTACCACATTCAATACCAATACGCGTTACCCAAGACTTTATGCAATCCTTCCGCTCCAAGTATTCATATTCATGCAATATCCAGAGATCTAACATAAATCTAAGTTTGCAACCTCAGATTAACAATTATAATTGAAGGAAAACATAAATCCACATCAAATTAGCACATAACATTCAATTAAATTAAAAGCCCATTACAATACATTAATATCCAACTATATAGAACACCCTTAACATAGGAATTTTAGCCACTTATGCTGAAATTAAAACTAGAGTTGCCAAAAGGGTTGTCTATGACTAAAGATTACAAAAGTTAGAAAAAATTTAATGAAAAATCCTCCTTTCTCTCTCAATTGTTCATCTTCAAGCCAAGTATAAGACTCTTGTTCTCCAAGTCAGGAATTGTGTTCTCAAGATCTATGATTGTGCTCTGAATTATGTACTGAGAATGGCTAATTGTCACTTTAAAAATATCTACCTTGGCCTTTTATATCCTAGAAAAAATACTCTTCATTTATATTTGACGTACCATTCAGCGGTCTAAGTTAGGGTTGCCGAACACATTTGGTGATCTACCAAATAGTTATGCCATCACCATTTCAAATCACTTTTAGGCACTTTGAATTCTATAAACTTTGAAGACCAAACTATTGATCACTGAGTCACTTCAAGGATCCATTGAATGGAAATGTACATCATTAAGTTGAACCTTATTTTTGATTTCTTTCTTTGCCAAGTTTTATAAAATTAGGTGACGATATGTTTGACTATCAAATTGATTCAACGATCCACCAAATGACCATTTTTGTTGCTAATTTGAACATCAATTTAAGGGTTGAATTCTATAACATTAGGCGATCCCTATGCTTGTTCGGTGTATCACCAAACATGTTAGGCGATAGTCTCGACTTTGACCACCTTTTGTGCATTTTTGCTCCTTTTGACTTGATTTGCTATAATTTGTCCTTTCATGCACCTTGTTCCTTATTCCTATTATCAAACACACATTTAGATCCTCAGCACATTGACGATAATATTTTCGATAATTTAAGCTCAATATGAGTTCAAATTATGGACTCATCAACACCTCAAACTTAAGCATTTGCTTGCCCTCAAGCAAGTCAAACATTAACCAACCAAGACACAATGCTTGCAAATAGGGTCATAAAGAGCAGCATATATATTACCCCTTTAGTTGTCGACCTTCAAAGCTTCCACAAATCACTTACGCAATTTTGAAGCTTCAAAAGAAGATCAAGGAGTACTCAAGAGAAGGCTATGCTCGTAGTTTTCACTGCGATTGCAAATTAATGCTCAAGAGACGTTACCAATCGCCCTTACAATTAAGTATATCCTCACACACATGACATCATACAATTGAAGCCAATACTTTAAGGATCAAACAATGCTTACACTCCCAAAAGAGAAACGACATGCAAGTTCTCATCCATAGGCTTGTTTTTACTCTCAATCAGTGCTGACTCAATTTCATCTGGATACGAATCTCAAAGAACTTTGTTAGGCTTGTAATGTAGGCTTGGAGCTGAGTAAGGCAATATTTTGATACAAGTGACTAGTCCTCCTTGAATGCTACATACAATTTTCATAGCTCCTTGTCCTTTACCTACTTCATTTTCTCCAATGACATCATTTTATTCCCCACTTTAGAATTGGGTTCCCCACTTGCAACCATTTTACATTTTTGGAGGGTCTTACTTTTGGATCAAATTCCTCTTTTCTTTTTCAAAAACTTTTCTTCTTATGTCATGACATATTTTTTCCTTCATTTTTCTTTTCTTTCCTTAAGCGTTCAAATGGAAGACACCTTTTCTTTTCATACCCCCAACTTAGGCTTTTGACCACTACTTTCACACTTTCAAGTTTAACGAGGCAATGATGTTCAACAAAAGGACAATTTTTTCAATCAAAGGTCAAGACTTGTAATGTGGCTGCCCACAAAAAGGTCCTAAGCTCAACAGGAACCACTAATGATATAATTATTACAAAGGGAGCCTATTTGGGAAAAGTGAACTTAAAAAAAATCAAAGAATGTCTAAGGTCATAGTCCTAATCCAGACTAGACGAAGTCACACATCAAGACAAATCAGGTAGGTTCTAGGTATTAACAAGCATGCCTTTCAACAAATGCCTCACATCTCATGGCACAATGGCTTCCGAATTCAAATATCAACTACACAACACACACTTACAACTATCGATCATAGCATATCCAAGCTCAATACTCACTTAGTCAGCTCAAGGTGCCTCTAATCCATGCAGGGATCATTTTCACTTAAGATAAACTAATCGGTAAGTCTATACATGCTCCTCATCCATGGCACTATTCGAGTCAAAGATATTGATAATTAGTACTCGAATTTCTAAGGGATTTTGAGACATGACATTCATTTACAAAATAACTTTTCATTTATGCTCGGGTATTTGAGAAATCACAAGAATTTAAAATTTTGGCACACACATATAAACTAGAGAGAGATCAATTGCAATTAAAAAAACTTACTAACTATTACAAACCAAAAGAATATTTACAAATCCAAAATAATAGTGATTATATGAAATTTACATCACTAACTAAAATTAAAGACAACATCATCCAAGTGTCTAAACATCTAAATATAACATAACATCATATTCATCAAGATTCTAACATACTCACCCCCTTTAAAAAAACATTATCCTCAATGTGTAAGAATAATATATCCAAAAAACATAAGAGAAAGAGTGAGTTTTAAAGTCCCTTTGGTCTATTGGCCTATGGTGGTGGTTAAGGAGCTGAAGAAGTGGTAGTGGGGGCACAGTGTACGAATCCTAAGGAGAGGTCACCAAAGTAGGCACCAGAATAGTGGACTTGGGTGAAACTACCTGGGACTCTGGCTATGCAAGCTCTAGCTCCAACACACTAGAGGATCCACTTGTCCTTATCATCAATTATCCTAGAGAGAAGCCTGTATAACAACAACGATGGCCTCCTCTGTCTCTATCAACTCAACATGTTCCTCCAGATGAATATCCACCCCTAATCCCTCTCATCAGTCTTTGGGGAAGAGACAATATGCTAACTCTCAACCTCCATCCATAGATTAGCACCTATAGTAGCCTATGGAGGGATATCCACCGAACCCTATAAATAAGTGATGTCAGTGGACTTTAAATCCACTATCTCTACCCTTGACATAGCAATATCATCCATCACAACCATTAAATCATCACTGGATCCACCCTTTGCTTCTAAACCCTCCAAATGGGTGGTGAGAGCATCTAATCTAGCCCCGTGTCCCTTTACACGCACAACCAACCTGTCCAACCTAAAATGTTGCTCTTAAGAAGATTGTTTTGCTTCTTTTCCTTATCTAAAATTGTAACACCCCACATGTCAAAAAGTTTGAAGAATGGAAAAGTTGCAAAAATTTCTGAACTAGACTGACTGTATGAGTCAATCTACAGTTCATAGATTGAATGATGGGTCATAGATAGCTTTCATGGTTGAGGTCTAGAAGTTGGTGTAAAAGTTTGGTCACTGAAAGTCATTATAGAAAGGATAATATGAGTCATATTTAGGAATAGTGCTCGTAGATTAAGTCGTGAATGGGACTCTGAAGGATGAAGATTTTTCTAAGTCTAGGAGGTTTCTATGAAAGGTATTTACAGCCTTTAAAAAGAACTATGGACCATACTATGAGCTTATTATTTAAAGGTGTAATTTCCAATAGCTCAAAAAGTTTGTGACACTCAAAGCATGAGGGCCAAGTACAACCCATACTTCGATCTATAACCTGTAAATAGTGGCTTGTAGATGGGTCCGACAGTTTTATATAAAGGGCTTTTTGGTCATTTATGATCCATTTAACTCTTAAACGATACAAATTTGACCTTTATAATTAACTTAATCGACTCAAGCCCTACAAAACCTATTCCGAATTTATTCTATTTCATTCACTCTCAAAATCCTCTCTCAAATTCCAAATTTTCTCTCTCTAAGCAAGGACTCCATTGGAGCTAGGGTTTCAAGCTTTTGCTAAGGATTTCAAGGTTAATTCATCTCAATTTCTTAGGGATCTCACTTGAAGTATGTAGGGCTTTTTATTAAAGTATAAGCATGAATTTCTATGGGTTTTATTGATGATATTCCAAACGATTGGATTAAGATTACTATCATGACCCAAGGCTAGGGCCTAAGTGTGACATGGCGAATGGGGAACTTGAGGGTACCCTAAACATGCCTCATAGCATACATAAGCACATCCTTGGTTAAGAAGCATGTATCAATCATCAACAATTAGTGTTTAGGGGATTTGGGACTTAGGATGCACTTTATGGGACTAAAGATCATAGGACTTCTATCATACATTCACAATAAGTAAATCTAACGGAAGGAAATATGGGACACTCTCTATGAGGATTAGGGACTTAGGAAATTCACCATTTTAATAATATCATCACAAGCAATAACATATAAGGGATAGGGACTAAGGGAAAGTCTCCATAGATACTTAAGCATTACATGAGTCATACATAACACATTATCCAATAATACCTCCAGTCATGAGTAGGATGGGGGCCAAGACATGTCCTCAGCTACCCTCAAAAGTAACAACAAAGTAGCAATGTCTTAACATAAGAAAGATAGAAAATGAATATTGTCCTCGAAATGGAGGACTCACCACAAGAAAGTCTCAAAAAATCATATTAGCATAAAGAAGGTGGATGGATAGGAGATTCGGTCCCTACATGGTTAGATCATCTAGGAAAAAAGTATCCGTTGATACTTGGAATATACTAAGTATGTGGGGTGCAATATTACAAGAGATTATAAGTCATAATAGACAAGATGCATAATCATATACAAAGATAATAAGCTCAATTTGACATGAATGATTAATGCCTTAGTTAAAACATGGATGGAAAGTAGATATAATCTCATTACATAGCATACATATGTGGGAAGAACATAAACATATGTGAGAGAAACATGAACATATGTGAGAGAGACCATCACCGACATAAAATCATATGAGCTAATCCATGGAGTCCCGATGTTACCCATGATGTCGCCCAAGCTACACCTCCTTTTTAAAGTTAAAGTGGCCATTGCCAAGATATAGAATCTAACCAAGGTTAGAGTCAAACCCAAGGAAATATGGTAGGCTTAGAGGAATTCAATTGTAATTCACGTTTATTAACCAACTTATCTCCCAAAGAGGGGGGGGGGGGTTGTAATAACTAGTAAAAGTAATTCTAAGCTAAGAAAGGGTTAAACCAATATGAAGAGAATCTAGGGTATTGTGTTCCCTATGATTCCCTAATTTAGTATTACCAGATAACCAAATTCTTTTTCAGTGTGTAGCACGCAAAATGGTAGGTTACATTTACCAAACCTTTTAGCCGAGGAAAGATGTGAATTTCACTATGTGATTTCGTCCATCCCCGCAGTATGACATTACTAACCCTTACCTATTGTCCTAGTACAACCTCCCCTTGGCCTAGTTCGGCTGATTAGACGAGAAACATCAATCAAATCCTGTTAATTAATCTCTTTTCACATTTATTACTACCTTGATCCTGTCAGTAACACTAGGCGAGTCTGATGTTG
This sequence comes from Solanum virginianum, assembly GCA_000787875.1. Lineage (NCBI taxonomy): Eukaryota > Viridiplantae > Streptophyta > Magnoliopsida > Solanales > Solanaceae > Solanum > Solanum virginianum. Next base: position 19,317 of record DF369818.1, read on the forward strand.
ACCACCATTAGAATGTATTCAATACAAAGAGAATTAATTAATATATGCATTCACACTTTTCAAGAATTATAAATTATTCAATTTTACCTTGTTAGTTCTTCATGGTTCCCATAACCCTAGTCGTGGATTTAGCTACTCACAATCAGCGTAAATGCAAGACTTATGAAATTGAATAACATAATTGAGCACTTACACAATAAATTCAAGCACAAGAAAATCCAACTCTTCAATGAGAATCACAAGATTGCAATTAGAAGATAAAATTAAAGTTTACAAGTGTTTCTCAAACTCTCTAATGTTTTTCTCTTTGTTCTCTACTGTCTCGCTACTAGCTCTTTAAGAAAAATAACCTAAAAACCTATTTATAGTGTTTAAAATACAAATCTAAAACAAAATAGGACAACTGGGTCGATAGGCTCTACGAGGTGCTTTACGGGCCATTGTAATTTATGGCTCATAGACAGGCTTTCATGATCTGTTGCTTCAATTCTAGACTTGGCTTCCATGACACCCCTTTTCAACCCATAAAAGGTTCTATGACCCATAGGGGGTTTCATCTGATGAAATTTCAGAAAGTCCTCATATTCTGATCCTCAAGGTATGAGACTAGGTCTATGACTCATCTGCATGTTTGTAGACCCAACTTTAGAAATACACTACTCATTGGAATTGCACACGAAACCTTCTTTACGACTCATAGAATACTCTACGGCTGGTAAAGGGTCTTGTGGATCCCTAACTTCAGCAACTTCTGCATATTTCGCCTAAAAATAATGCCAACCTTGAAATCCTGCAAAATAAACATAAAAACACATCAAACCTACTAGCATCACATCGAGAACATACAAAATTCCAACTTGTAAGAATAAAAAATACTGTATTTTGACAAACATCAATACCCTCAATTTAAAATTATTGCTTGTTCTCAAGCAATGGACTCAATCTATATAAGCAGCACAATAACATATAGACCTTAATCTAATGACATAAATCTCATCAATCTTAAGCATAGATACCCATACCACTTTTAAAGCACAATCAGATAGCTACCCAGCAAACCAACATAGATCAATCTATGTGACAATACAATTATGACAAACGAGACACTATCAACAAGTTACAATTATTGAATAAGTCTAATGTTAATAATGCAATGCAAGTGCCCTCATAGAAAGTAGTCCCATAGTTCACTCATAATAATGTTTTAATATACAACCTTAGGACTATGCAAAATCACTCAATGTAAACAAAAATAGAAAATAAAGTATCGGGGTCAAAATGAATGTATCTGGGCGCCTAAGTGCCTGTGTCTACCTAGGGTTGCCTCCCCAGCAACGCTTGATTTATTGTTGCGGCACGAGATGGACAACTTGAGTATTCAGACTTCATCAATTGTCCATGCTTCCACTGTTTTTATTTCCTCCACATTTCCAAGGTACAACTTGACTCTTTGGCCATTTGCTTTGAATGTCCCTCCATTTCTTTTCTCCAACTTAATGGCTCCAAGATCAAAGACATCTGCTACCCGAAAGGATTCCAACTATCTTGATTTAAGTTTCTTAAGGAATAATTTTTTGCTTAGAATTGTATGGTAGCACTAAGTGCCTTGGTGCCAACTGGCGATTCTCTATGAGACGATCATGTTGCAGCTTCATCCCTTGTTTGTACAAGGCTAATCTCTCATACTCCTTCAAACAAAATTTATCAAGCTCATTGAGTTGGCTCAGCCTAAAGTTGGCCACATCATTCTAGTCTAGATTCAACTTCTTTAGTGCCCACATCTCTTTATGATCAAGCTCCACCTATAAATGACATGCTTTCCTAAAGACAAGTCAGTAGGGAGACATGCTTGTAGGGGTTTGAATACTATTCGGTACGCCCATAATGCATCATCAAGCTTCTGCGACTAATCTGTCCGGTTTGCATTCATAATCTTAGATAGAATCTATTTAATTTCCTTATTAGACACCTCTATTTGCCCACTTGTTTGAGGATGACATGAGGTTGCCATCCAATATTTTACCCCATACTTTTCAAGTAGAGCCTTGAATAATTTATTGCAGAAGTGACAAACTCCGCCACTAATGATCGCTTGAGGGGTGCCAAACCTTGAGAAGATGTTCTTTTTTAGAAATGCTATGATGCTTTTGTCTTCATTATTGGGTAGATCATATCATGACCTGGACCTAGGGCCTAGACATGACACGGTGAATGGGGAACCCAAAGGGACCCCAAACAAGCCTCTTAGCATATCATTACACATCCTTGGTCATGGACGTAATTATACAACAACAATAGATAGAAAAAGGGGGATACAGAGCTAAGGGACATCTTTGATACCATAGAAACATAACATGCCAATTGTATAGCATTAACATATTATGAGGTTCCAACAGTACCTCTAATACATAGATAAGGGTGGGGGCCAAGACTATCTCTGGGCTCACCATGATAATCATAAGTTTCCCACATCAGAAGAGTCAATACATAGAATAAATCAAGAGAAGTATGTCCTCGGAGTTGAGGACTCACAACTTGCTTTGAGAGAAATCATACTAGTCACGTGGAGGAAGAGGATAATTAAGTAGGGTTCTAGTTCCTACATGATAACATCATGTAGGCATAGAGTATGTGTTAGTACATCTGAATGTACTAAGTATGTAGGATACAATGCAATAATAAATAGGCAACATAATCAAAATGCATAATTAGACAATAAATGAGCACATAGTTATATGGCATGCATG
>DF369814.1:1584-14054 GCA_000787875.1 Solanum virginianum
TCTATAAGGAATCCACAGCGGACACTATGATACGTAAAGTCAAATAGCATAAATGATTGGTTATGTTATTGCATGCTAGAAATTGTGTAGGGACCAAGCAAAGACAATCAACCATCTTTTCTTACATTGCAAATGGACAAATCAACAATGGAGAATGTTCATCTTTTCTGATGAGCTTCTATTTCATCTCTTAAAAGGATCTGCGTGGCTTTTATCTTCTGCTTGGATTCTAAGGGAATTTGCCATTTGGGCCACTGGATCCTGACCCAAATTCCTCCAGCCCCACTCCTTTCTCTTTAGTCTCATTAAACTTTGGTCATGTGCAATGTCATGTGAATCTGAGCCTACTACACATGGAAAGTCCCGTGTTGGGGCAACTAAAGTATTCAAAAGTTGCTAGGGCTCTGAAGTGCCCACGGGTCTATAGCCTCTGTGAGAGCCAGATTTCCCCTCCCTCTACATCGTAGGGTTTCTTGATTATTTGTTTGTCTGATGCCAAACTCTCCTTTGGTCCATCTGATAAAATTCTTGCAGGAGCTTGGATCCAGATTTGGATCTTGAAGATCTTCCTTCGTGAATCAACTCCACCTCCTTTGGGACCGTTACCTCGTGTCATCTCACCTTCAATCTCGCCCATTTTAGATGGTTTCGGAGCTCTGTTTCCTCCTCTGTTGGATCCATCCGCCACAAATTTCACCTGTCTTGGAATATCTTTTGGGACCAGAATTGAAGGGGCATCCCACCACCAGTTAAGATGGAATTTGTGATTCTTCCAGAAGCAATTTCCCTTTACGACATGGTCTGCATCTCTCATGGTGGGTAACTCCAAAGGAAACTGGTTGTGACCGATCTCATAAATGTTGATGCCTTGAAGATGCTTCCAAGTGCTTGACGACCATTGATGGATTTCCGACAACGTGATATTTGTAATCTCCTCAGGGAGACTACCTACAACACTCCTAGCTAGCACTTCACTTTGGATCTTTCTGGCATCATCATTAATAACTTAGGAATTCCCTTTTCTATGAGTTCTCACAGCATTCTCTTGTAGTCCATGTATTGTTCCTGTCAATATTCACGAAACATAGTCCTTCCTCTGTAGTTCGATGTATTAATGGCTTGCTCTTTTACCTTTTGCACTTATGAACTTTGTTACTTTGGTTGCAATATCCTTCCATCCTGAGTTGAAAGACCACTCGGCGATGATAATTACTGCTCTCCTTTTCCCTTGCATATTTATTAATAATACTGATGTAGAGACCTGATCTGTTGAAATTTCTTGAACTGAAGAAGTCTGAGAGGTGATCATGAAATTTCCATCTTCTAACTGAATTACCTTTAGTTTTCGAGGCTTCTCTAAGAACTTGTGCTATCCATTCCATTGTCTTCTGGCAGAAGCTTGCTGTTGTCAACATATTGTGTCCTCTTTCCACCCAATCGTACCAAGTCTCTGCTCTTGGAACCTTCTTAGTGATGTCATATGATTTGAATCCACTGTGAAATAGATAATATCGTCTCCCATATCAGAATCCCTGAACAGAAAAACTGGGTTGTTCGAAAGAGAAAGGGTCAATTTCTGGCAAGTCTACCGGAAAAAGGGTGGGTCTGCAATGCTAGGAAGTAGGAGAGAGAGCGTCATTGGTAAATGTGCCTGGGAGCATTTTACTATGACTTTAATATAATATTCACTTTCAACCTACTATTAAACTATTCATAAAAAAATACATGCGCCTTTTATATATTCCATCAAAAATGCACAAGATATGATTTAACACCTGATCAATTCTTTAAAAATCCTTCAGATTGTTAAAGCCTGATTGCTTTACCTAGTCTTAGTTCCAAGCAAGATGTTTTTAAATTCCAAGCAAGTTCCAAACTTTGATATTTACATTAATGCTGGATGTCCCATTTTGGACTAGAGCAACTGTTTTGTTGATAAACGGGATAGAAATTCACTATCATAGGCTCCAAGCAGGAGGACTGAGTTGGCTGTGATCAATAGGAAAAAGGTTAGACAGTATTAAGAAGATTATTCAGTAGGCAAATTTAAGCCCAAAAGAACTGAAAGGAAGGAGGCTAAGAGCTCAAGCTTCAAGCTTAAAGCATGAGCTCTGCACTGTTGCATTTACCCAAAAAAATTCATTCGCCGTCAAGAGTTAACTCTCAAATTAAAACTGCACTTCGTGAATAGAAACATTACTCATGATTAGGAAACTTATCATGTTTAACCAAAAGTTTTAAGCCATTTAAAATGCACTTAAAAGCTATCTGTGAGTAAATTTCTGTTCTCCGTTCATCTTTGCCGAGAAAAACAATTAGTTTAATAGAAAAAGTTAAGGCAGTTGGAATAATTTAGTTGGTGACTGTTTTATATATACTACAATGGAGTACAATCAGACGCCTAACATATTTGTGAATGTTAACAACAACAACAACAACAACATACCCAGTGAAATCCCACAAGTGGGGTCTGGGGAGGGTAGAATGTACGCAGACTAGAATGTTACTGTAGTATAATTGCGTGCAACCTTATTCAGTATTTTTAGTATATTCTTGTGTAGATTACATCTTTCCAGTGGCTTTGGTAAATGATGGTTGACTAGGGTTATGTCTTCTATTGAGGTCGGGGATGAGGGGAAGTAGTGGTAAGTAGGTTATGGGTTTGCGTAAGTTGTGTAGGTTACAACTTACATCTTTCTAGTGGCTTTGAGAAATGATGGTCAACTAAGGTCATCTCTTCTATTGAGACCGGGGTTGAGGGGAAGTTGTAGTAAGTGGATTATGGGTTCGCCTAAGTTGAGAGTAGGGTCCTGGAACATAGGATTGCTGATGGGGAAGTCCATAGAGCTAATGAAGATTCTCGAGTTTAGGAAGATAAATTAAACTTAGGAGACTAGATGGGTTAGTACCAAGGCATAGAATGTGCATGGGCTTAAGTTGTGGTATTTAGGAAGCTCGAGAGAGAAATGGAGTAAGTATTTTAGTAGATGAGAACCTTAGGGAGCAAGTGGTGGAGGTTAGGTTGGTTAATGACTGAATGGTGATGATTAAGCTAATCGTTAGAGGGCTTACTTTGCATGTTATTTGTGCTTATGCGCCTCAAGTGGGCTTGCATGAGGAGGCCAAAAAGCTATTATCGGAGGATTTGGATGAGGTAGTCAAAGTAATATCGAACACTGAGAAGATTGTCTTACCTGCAAGGTTTAGAAGCTTCAAGTATTTTATGAAAATCAAACAATTTATATACACAAAAAAATTATACATGTACTCCCTCCGTTTAAAAAAGAATGACCTAGTTTGATTTGGTACAAAGTTTTAAACGGATGCAGTATTGTTTATGTAGCAGAAATTAGGATCCCCCTTCATGCAAGCTGGTTCGGCCCCTGCTTGCAACAGTTCCATGTCAATGTCTCTAAAATCTTCAGAATCTCACAACTCCTATTTAAAGATGCACGTTTCTGTATTCTAATAGTTATTTGCTAAATTCCTGCTGCATTATGGAATTTTAGCCAAGAGGTGTTTCCTCAGAATTGAACTGATTAATCAATAGTAGGAACAAGTCTACTGTACCTATGATCCAACAATAATTCAAGAGAGAGGTCTTACTTCTTGTATAGTACACTCACTGCTTAATTATCATCATTTTACATTACATTCTTTATTCATGCAATTTTCCATACCTTTGATTGTCCTATTCTTATGATTGTTTTCTTCTGCTGCTCAGTCCATTGTACTTACATCAGTGTTGTATAAACTTTTTGGTTCTCATGATCAGCTAATGCACATTAGTCCAATCACATAATATCATTATTTGCTAGTACTGAATATCTCTTGTATATGGAAACTGTTGAGGCCTACACTTAGTCAATCAAGCGAAATATGGATATACTTTAGTAGGTACAGTGTATTCATGTCTTCCTTAAAATGCTTAACTGTGCTATGATTACGTATATTTTTTTTTATAGTATTTAGTTGATGCATGTAAATTTTTCTTATGAGACAACCATATTGTCTTTTCATCCCTCAAGTTGTACATTCTGCACTTTTGATTTATATTTAAGTCCAGGAAAATGTTTACATGTCCAGATCACATCATCCTCATTGTGTTGTTTAAATATGTCCAGATCACTTAACCTCATTGACCAATTCTTTGATTTCCCAGTCCTGTAGGTTCCTTCTGAATAGTACATTCCAGGTGTTGTCTAGCCTATTCTGGGAGATGGAAGAATTTGGTTCATGTGCTATATGATAGACTTGGGAATTCATCCATCAGAATGATATTGTTCAGAGTCCTATCCTTCCAAAACCTTATATGTATACCATTGTGTGCGGCCAACTTTGTGTCTCCAAAAGAACTCATCTTTGAGCTTGCATATACTCTTCCATTGGCCTATGCCGTGAGGGGATCTTGACAACTCGGAGCACCAATGATTTTGTATCCCATGTTTTGCCTTGATTACTTCCGTAGAGTTTGATCCACTTGGTGAGAGTCCATACAGTTCCACTCATCATACGTTTCAACCTCTTTGTTCATCTCATTCACTAGCATTATTTATTATTTGGACATACTGTAAACTCCCCTTCTTTCATTTGCAACTAAAGAAAAGTTTCTTATGTCATATCTTCAGGAGCATTTCCAAAAGATATATGATGATGTGGATATCAATTGATTCAAGTTTCATGTTTTCCCCTTAAATGTGTGGTGTTCATCTAATGTGAGTGTTCCCTGTTGCTATTTGTGTTATAAGTACCTGGGACAGGAAAGAGTTGAAGGAGAAAAGGGGAGGATGATAATAAATCACGAGTCAGGCTATTGATAAAAGTTCATTTTTTTCCTCGAGCCAAGGGTCTACGGAAACAACCTCTTTATCTCCCAAGTTAAGGTCTGCATATAGTCTATCCTCTTTAGAGCCCACTTGTGGATTATACTAGCATGTTGTTTTATTTGTTATTGAAGAAAGTGAATGTAATGAAAGGTACCTTCCACATTTACGTGACTCTTTTATTAGGATGCTTCTCAAAATCATTTATGTGATTTTTTCATGAAATTCATCTCCTGTTTGACTACCCATGTGCGTAAAGCATTGCATTGATCACTTGTGCTTGTAAATGTAATCTAAACGCAGTGGAATGCTAGTATATCTCCATTCAAGGTCACTTTTCTTGCTTCAAATTGTTAGTTGCTATTAGCTGTCTTTGTTATTGATTAACAGAAGTGACTGGTGCAGATGGAATTCTGTCTGCACTTCCTCGAAGGCGTGATCCGAGTTTCAACCTCAACTGCGTTTCATATGTCCAAAGAGGTAGATGGCGAAAAATTAGAGATGTGGTGGTTGTTATCATGTAAAGAGATGGTCATAAAGAATAAACCCCCACGGGCTTGTAGTTTTGTGAATTAAATTATGTAAGTCAGATCTTTGGGGAGGAATATTGATTCAACTTTTTTTGACTGACCTCCCTGATTAGAAATAGAGAAAATTAGACCAAAAGTGCACAACCATGGAGGATATCATAGGTCCGAGAAGAAAAGCAACGCACTTGCTTGAAAAGAGTATGAAGTGGTTGAATGACCATTTTTTATAACTGAATTATTTTGGGTTAAAAATGTTTATCCAATAGATATTGTCTGTTTTTTTTATACTTTATTAACAATGTCAGACCCAATTATTGTACTTTCCTTTGATATGACTGAACCGTTCTTTTTCAGTAGATGAGCATTCTAAGCTAGTACACAACATTTTTTTTTTTGCTTCAAATATTTACTTTTACCTTGTAAAAAAAGTATGTCAAATTAATGATTTTTAATTAGAGAGAACTGCCCAGATCATGTACAACAAATAATGGAAATTAGAACTTCAGTTTTTTTTTATGCTCAATTTAAATCTTTTTGGTGTACGAATGCATGTAGCTCGTCCTAGTAAGGAATAAATGGTTGGACATAATTTTTATTATAATTCTTTCACAATGAATCAAGATTTTCGGATGGAAGTAATTATTCTTCAAAATTTTTAATTCTTATTCAATTCTACGTCACCATGGATCATATGTGGATCCATAATTTATATTTTATGAATTTAAGTTTAATATTTTAAGAATTTAATAGTTTTTTATAAATATATATTTATAGTATATCTCAAATTTATAACTGCACCCAATTGCAAAGTAGTACTACATGTTTATCTATTTTGTTTTACCATACGCTAGAACATGATCTAGCAAATGTTGTTTTCATGGAGAAAAGAGAAGATACATACATAAAATTACTTGGCCCAAAAAGGAAGAATTACAAGTACATTCAGTTATAAACTTGATCATATGAGATACTAATATTTTTATAATTATTTATAGTTATATGCTCAATAATATAAATTACATATGTAATAATTTTTATTTCTTATATATTTTTTATTAATTGACACGTGCAAAACGTGTATACTAAACTAGTCATAATAGTATATTTGCAGTCTCTTATATATTTTATTTCGTGTCTCTTCTTACTTTTAAAAATTTATTTATAATTATTTTATTTTAACACATTACATGTATGTTTTCATAGAATTTTAATTAATCATTTAACCAGATCTATAAAAACTCATATGGGACACACGTGCAGCGCACACTTGCAGAAACTAGTTAATTTAAATAATATAAATTACAATAATTAATAATTTAATAGATTCAAACAGAGGATCATATAATAGTTTAATTGGTTTTTAAAATTTAATTATATTTATTAAATTAAAATAATAAAAAAAATGTATATTGAACCTAAATCGAGTTAAACAAGGGGCTGATTCCAAATCCCTGTCCTTTTCTCGACTCAAACGAAAAAAGCCCAAGAAAATAACTTTCCCATTTATTACGTCATAAAGGAAAACGTGTCCATAGAACTGTTCATCCACCTCGGCAAACAAACCCTCTCGTCCTCCGACCACTGACTTGCTGAGACGACACACAGATTAGCTCTTCCACCGTTACAAATCACTAGAAATTCTTCGTTTTCTGTTGTTGAGACGACACACCGACTTCATTTCACGCTGCAAGTTTTCCAAGTTGCGCCGACGCCGCTGGCTCTTACAACAGGTATTTATCTCCGTCGTCGCTGTTACTGTTACGGTGCATTTACTTTGACCTAATATGGCTCCATTTCCTGATAGATAGTAGGTATAGTTGGAATTTTATCTTCACTGCAGCTACATTGCACTTACGGTGGCTTGATGCTCTATTTCCCCGTTCTACTAGATTAGTAAAACCTAAAAACATGGATTTGTTTGTTATCAAACTTTGGCATTTGCTTAGGACCAAGAATTGGATGTGCCTCTTAGAACTAAGAATTGGTAAAGCCTCTTGGCATTGTCAATCTAAAGATTCGTATTTGAGTTGAACCAGGTTGTGCATTTTAAATGGAATATATGAAGGCCTATGAACTTTTTTAGGATTACTTTCATAGAGATATATTTTAGTTCCCTTATTTTTACTTATTTGTAACAATTGTTTTAAGCTATTTACTATTATTAAAAAATAATTACAAACTTACCTTTCTTACACTCTTTCAATTTACTGATAAATTACTATAGAATAGAAAGAAAACTGATACCCAGCCTGTGGATGTCCTTCCTATGCAATTTTTTGCTTTCAACAACATCTTCATTGAAATTAGTACCGTAGTTCTAAATTCATGCTTGTCAGCTTTAAAAAGGTTATCAGATTCTGATATATTTAAATTTCTAATGGCAAGTTAAACTAAATAAAATTAGTGATTAGTTCTGTGCTTTGTCTTTTCTTGAAACCAAAGAAAATCCATTGATGTTGTTTCAAGTCTTTAGCACTAGCCAATGGTGATGTTTGTTGCAAATTGAAACAACTAGAAAAGTTTCAATTGATAAACTATAAATCTTCAATTTGTCACTCTACCATTAGTGAATCCTATTACAATACCAAAATGGTACTGTTCATTAAGGTCTTCGATTAGTTGTAACTTTTATGTGATCTGTCTTTTCTCTGTCATTTCATGTTGTTGAGTTTTGCTTGTGTGTTTGTTTTCTTTTACCTCTTGGGTTTGCTACTTGTTTTGATGGGTTCTGAGGTGGAGAAAATATTCATGAAGGAAAAATATGGAGTAGCATGCAATACAAAGGAGGGAGAATTTGAACAATTTCTCAACAAGAGCTACTTGGTATTTAAGATTACAAAATGCTATGGAAAAAGAATTATTAGTATCGTATTAGTTTTTTTTTTATGACAAGGGGAACATGCAGTTGGTACCCTTTGGGTGCACACAGGGTAAACTCGTGCTCCTATGCAATAGCTCGCAAACTACACAGGAGAGGTAACCGCACTAGGCAAGCCCAGGGTGACGAGCTTGACCCAAAGACAAAACCCTTACTTTCACTGGCAAGGGGTTTCGAACTTGAGATCTCCAACATGGAAGTCTCAAACCCAAACGACTAGGCCATCCCGAAGGGTTCGTATTAGTTTTCTTTTTTTGTTCTAAAGAAATTCAATTATTAGTTAGTTAAAAGAATACAGGAAACGAGAAGTTGGTCATATTTCCAGTATGTTGAATTAGAAATAATTAAGTTACATAATTGTTACAAAAAGTCTAAAAAGAGAAGTGACCGTAATATTGTAAACCACAAGGGAGTGTGGTGTTATGAAATCAAACCCGGAGGGAGGTTTATGAAATTATCCGTATTTTTTATGGAATAATCTAAATTATAGGTCTAAAATGAATACCATATAGTTCGGTTATTAGGGAGCACAATATTGTGTGAATTGAGTGTTACTGGCATTCAATTGCTGATATTAAGAAAATCTTGAAAATAACTCTGAAAATGTTAAGGATGATGTCAAAAAAAGGAAAGTAATTAGTTAAACAACTTCAATAAAGCTAATCCTGGTTAAAAGGTAGTAATACATGCAACTAATTAGAGGTGTAAAGTCATCTTCTAAGGTTTTATTGAGCTAGAGTTTTAGGGACTCTTTTTTTCTTGAATCACATTAGGAGAAAACATATGCGGTCATAAAAAAAATTAAGAGAAAATATACACATAACTGAAAAGTAAAACAAGTTATTTGGCTTGTTTCCTTTTCATTCTATTATTTTATTCACACTATATATATAAATAAAAAGGCTTCCATCTGATAAAGTGTACACTAGTGATAACCGGCAAGAAGGTGGGTGGTATATGGATAAAGCATATGAAGGTGCAGAGTAAAACTCTCAGAATGAAGTGGCTGCGGAAGTTTGCCAATGATAATCAGATGCTATGGAAAAGGGGAATAAGTGCAAAAATTATATGAAGGGGAAGATTGTTCCTCAAAAAAAAAAAAAACAAAATAAAAGAAGTTGAAGATACGTGGATGACCAAAGAAGTCACTACACCTTGTAGAGTTAATTTGTAGAGATCAAAAAGGGGCTTGTGATATGAAGTTAGAAGTGATGCAAAGATCAAAGTTCTAGATGGGCAAGACAAGATTCGGGAAAGATGAGTGGCATGAAATGGGTAGAAGTATTTTTCCTTGACATATACAGGATAGTTCTGGGACAACAAGATACCATAGCAGAGTTATCGACAAATCAGCATTGGAGTTTTAATTTTAGAAGACAATTCAATGACTAGGAAATAGCAAGAGCAGTAGAATTTTTTAACACTATGGAAGCTTTCAGTGGGCTATAAACGAGGGAAGATGCTATGTGGCGGAAGGGCAATAGTAAAGAGGAATTCAAAGTTAACTTAGCCTACAGTTTGATGGATCCAACAAACCCACAAACACACAGTTGGATATGCTAACAAATATGGAGAAATAGAATACTTAACCAATAGTTAATATGGAGAAATAGAATACTTAATATGGAGAAATAAGAGTTCATGCTTCATGTGGTTGTTAGGCAAAGAAGTGCTCTAACTCAAGATATCTTGATGAAAAGTGGGATAACATTATGCTCTAGATAATTTCCTTTGTGGGTAGACATTAGAGACAGTGAACCATCTGTTCATACACTGCAAGTATAACCAATAGTTATGGATGATTTTTTGGAACCTCAAAGGCATCTTATTGACCATGTTAAGGAAGCTCTTAGATGCTTTAGAAAATTAGAAGGAAAGGAATTCTAAATGTTTTGTGAGCATAGAAAATAGTGTCCAAGGTCAGGTTAAACTGCATTTTATTGCATGTTTGTGGCGTAATCAATTATTCTCCAATGATACACTGTATCTATAATTGATGTTTTAGACTCAATATGGATTGAAAAGTGGAACAAAGGCATCTGTATATATGGTTTTGATACAACTCATTGTTGTTTTGTGATATACCACAAAGTTACCTATTTCAATAACATTATATATGTCAAATAATGAAAGAGTTGATATTTTTCATTTATCTTTAGATTCCACTCGACTTTATTACTATGCAATTACAATGCAATAAATAAGAGAGAACTTTGGTTGGGATTCATGGTAATCTCATATTTTATCTACATAATATGAAAACATTAAATGAGTGATAAACGTGTCTCACTGTAAATTACACACACATTCATCTCAAAATTTCTCATGCTTATTTTGCCATTCTTCTTTTCTTCTTATTCATTTGCTTTTGCAACGGAAAGGAGGATGAGTAGGGTTTGGCAAAAAATTGAAATGAAGTTGATTTAGTCCAAAAGCACATGCAATGTTACTTTCTCGAAAAGGAAAATAGGCTTGTTCAAGAAAGCAGGTGAGATTTCAACTTTTGATTGGAGCAGGTTGGCATTTTCCTCTTTTCTACGAAGTGGAACACCATATTCTTATGGTTCCACTAGTATAAAAAAGTAACCGATAAATTTCTTGAATTGAAATAGACGATGGTCGACATGATCATGCTCACATGGGCAAATCGAATGTCTGGAGGCATTAGAAGATCTCTGTAAAAGTATTAGAGGGATTGGACAAGAAAGAAAAAGAGCGAATACTAATTCATTTACCAATCTAAACAACTTAAAGCTTATTAAAGTGTAAAGATGAAATAAATGAAGAAAATGACTTAATTACATAAAAACTCCATAACCTTCTATTTTGTGGTCTAAAGCCTTGGATAAAAACTGAAGCGTAACAACAATTGACTTAAAAATAAAGACTTAAAAGGCTTGCCTAGTACAGGTTATCTCTTCCATGTGGTTTTTGAGCTATTGCATAGGAGCGAGGGTTTTATCGTGTGTGCACCCAAAAGGTTGTGACTGTGGGTTTCTCTTGTCATAAAAACATAGCTCCAATTTAAGAACTGTGATTACCAATTCCATGATAATTATGAGTTCAAGAACTATTCTCTTCTTTTGGCCTAAGTTGTGCGGACTCTTCACTTTCAATGCTGCATCCGTGTCGGATTCTTCGAAAATACACTACTTTTGATGAATCCGACACGCGCCCGCTGACACTTTTGAAGAGTCCGAGCAACATAGCTTTTGGCTCAGGGCAAAATTTAAATCAAACTTGAGGTGCTCGGCCAAAATAGCACTTCTTGTTTCTTTTTAAACTTCACTCGTAAATTCATTGCTAGCTTCTGCTCCAACATGTGTAATTCTTTCTCATATGCTTATAATTCTTTATATAGATCTTCAAATGCCTCTAAACCATTTGATTTGAACTCGGCATGATCACGTGACGATCTTCCAATTTCATTTTGATAAGTTTATCAATTATTTTTTATATACTTGTGGAACCATAGTAACATGGTCGTCCATTTGGTGAAAAGAGCACAACACCAACATTTGCTTCAGTTTGAGTTGGAAGTTTGTTTGCATCTTGAAACAAGACTTTTTTTCTTTTCGAGAAACTAATAGTGCGTGCTTTCTCAAGCTCAATCAACATTGCTTTAATCTTTTGCTTATCTTGACTTGAAGTGGGGTTAAATCTTGCTCAACTCGAATGAGGTTTGGATGTTAGTGTTGTGCTTTTTTTACCAAGTGAAAAACCATATTGCTATGGTTCTACAAGTATAGAAAAAATAGTTGACAAATTTTTTAAATTGAAACTAGAGGATCACCAATGTGAATATGCTGAGGGCGGATCGAAGGTCTTTCATGCATTTTAAGATATCTGTAAAGATTTTCAAGCATTGAACAAGAAAAAATGTGAATAATAATGTATAAGATCATGCACCCTAGCATTTTAAGATATCTTGAAATGCTTTAATTTATGTTATATTTTGTATGCTGTTATTTTTATATTTTTAGTTTGTGTTGTTTATATTTTTATTTACTGATTGTGCTTGTTTTGTGATGGTTGTAATTATTGAGATGCTGCCATTTATTTTGTATTTGTATATTTATATGCTTAGTTTGTCTTTATGTTATTCGTTTAGTTGATTGTCATGATGTCATTTGTCAATATTATTATTTTGTCTATTTGATTATTGTTGCTCTCACATCATTTTTTTTAAAATTTTAATTAAATGACACTCTAAAATGTACTATAGGCCGGATAAAATTA
>DF369813.1:0-14054 GCA_000787875.1 Solanum virginianum
AACTATGTAGAAAGACACTCAAATTTAGGGACAACTTGTGAATTGTGTTCCCTATGATTCGTTGACTCAATTACTCTAGATAACATAACTCTAATTTGGCATGCAAGATGGTAACTTAGGTTCTTCCAACCCTTTTGTGAAGGTGAAGGTCAAATATCACCATGGCGCTTGGTCCACTACCATGGTGTGCCAATTAACCGTTACCTCTCCTTGGTTAGTATTGGTTGATTAGATGAGAATATATCAATCAAATCCTGTTAATTAATCTAAGCAGATGTCCTTTAGATAGTAGTCAAGCAGTTTGAAAGGGATTTTGAGTGGACTGTTGCAGATATTAGTGGTATTCCTCCTATCATTTACTTCACCTTTCTTATTCATCACTACCTTGGTCAAGACCGTGATAGTAGGCCGGATTTGGTGTTAGCCACCACCAAACATCAATAAAAATGAAGGGAAATAAATAATACATGCAAAACCCCAATCAAAGAAACGCACAAAGTCTAGGTTATTTTGAGTCAACTACTCATGGTTCCCACAACCAGTTACTCATGACAAAGGAATAATCAACAACAATGAAAATAAATGACATAGTTGAGAATTTACCTAAAACAAGGAAGAACAAGAACAACACAAATTGCAAAGCACAAGCTTTGATAAATGGAGAATAAGTGCAATGTGAGTTTTGCAATCCCCAAAAGTGGGTCTTCAAATTAAAAATGAGAATCTATACTAAATCCTAGAAAAGCCCTTAGAATAGTCAAGAGAGAATATTCAAAGTGTTCTACAAGATATTCAATGTGTGGGATCTGATTCTAAAATTAAGTATTTATACTATTTACAATTTAACCTTAAAAATTAAATAGAAAGATAGCTAGCAGCAGGTATGTCACACACCCTACGAGTCATAATCGGGGTCTCGTAGTAGGCACTTTGCATTTTGGACTTGACTGTTATGGCCCACTGGTACAAGTTATTGCTTGGACTATGACTCGTATCTCCTCTCATAATATATGGCTTTAGTTCTTGGTCCAAACTTTAAGCTCTATGTTTCTTGCTACGAACCTACCTATACGAGTCGTAGTGAGGCCTATGACTCATTGAGTGGCCTCGTAGGGCTGACCTCCACTTAGCAAATTTCTGATTTTGCTCACTGTTTCTTGCTACTGGATTACTCTATGACTTGTAGCTTAGGCTACGACTCGTAGGAGGGCTCATATGTCCCGAAGTTCAGCAAAATCTGCAATTTTCTCCCAAAATCAAGGCGACTTATCTTTTCTGCAATAACAACATAAAAATACATAAAAACCATAAAAAGTCGCATTAACAACCCGCAAAATCCCTTCTTTTAGGGACCAAATGTATTGTATTTTGATAGCACATCAACACCCTCAACTTAGAAGTGTTGCTTGTCCTCAAGTTACGCTCAATCTAAGCAGACAATGAGAAATAGATAGTAGCTACTCTAATATCATATACATCATTTACTTATTCAGGCACCCATCTCTCATTTTCAAAACTTGATTGTAAAGCTATCTAAGCAAACCAATAGAAAGACATATCCGGCAATTCAACTATGACAAGCAAAGGAGTATCAACAATCTACAATCACTGAATTAGTCATATGCCAATCTTGCATACAAATGCCCTCACGATAAAGAAGTCCCTCTTTCATACTTAAAATGCATTTAGGATTCAGGAAATGTGCAAGCATTCTCACCCTCACAAATGAAATTCAGGCAAAATGACTAACACCACATGCTTGCCTCCATACTCAACTCTGGATTGGTGACAATGTGGATTCGGATCACTTTAGGATTTAATGGCTTGTAACAAAGGCTCGTTAAGGCTCATAGCATAATTACACTCAACTCTGGATTGGTGACAATGTGGATTCGGATCACTTTAGGATTTAATGGCTTGTAAAATAGGCTCATGGGGCTTTGGTATGGCATTTTAGGCAAATAGTGACTAAAACCTATCCTTGAACCATGATTTTCAATACTTTTACCTCTATAACTCAACCATTTTCATTAAATCCACCCTAATTCTTCCTTTTGAAGCTTCTTTTTTCTTTCTCTTTTTCAGTGTGCCTTATTTTTGAACTCATTTTTGCTATTTTCTTCAATCCAAGGCAACTTTTCTTTTCTTTTTTCTCACCCTGCACATGACCTCCTCATTTCTTTCTTTCTTTCACAACTAACCACCTCATTTTTATTACTCTACCACAATAAAGGCCACCCTTAACTTGGGCTTTCGGCCTGAGATGAACATACAATATCTATTCCCCAAACTCGGGTCACTATATGTAGTCACCCTCAACTTAGGCTTTTAGCCTCAATCAAGCTTCACATGTTTAAGGATAGACCAGGGCCAATATCAAGGTATTTAATAAGACAAGGCTAAGCTAGCTAGGTGTTAAGAAAGAACAGGTGCATGAGAGGCTCAAACCATTGGAACAAGGGATCAACTTTCACATTTGGTAGGTCATTTTAGGCAAAAGTGGGCTTACTAAAAGAACAATGGCCTAAGATCCTTTCCCAATCAACCCCATCACCAATCCAATCTTAGAGTAACAAGGTAAGTTCTGAGTCCATACATAATACATGAATGCGGCAAAATAAGCTCATAACACACATGGCATCACATACACAATCAAGTATGGACTCACAGGTTATGCTTCATGCATCAACTTGCCCTTTCTTTATCAGAACAAACATTGCCAGACAATCAAGTGCATGATTGCAATAATAACCAACAATCTCAAAAAATTTGAGGGTGCCAAATTTCAAAATTTACAAAAAGTATTTAAAGACTATATATATGACAAAAGATAATAACTACTATATATCTACAAATTATTTACACTACCTAGACCTATCGGTTCAACAGAAATTAAAAGCATCCACAAGGAAAAAGAAACACGACAAGAAAACCTTGGGATAAGAAATAGGAGATGTTATTGACTTGAGGTTACTCAATCTTTACCCTAATCCATAACTTCCCACACCCGACAAAAAAAAAACTTTGTCCTCAAAGTAAAGACACATATTAAAACCAAATATCCAAAACACACATATATATACACTAAAAACCAATATTTCAAAACAAAAACATCCAAACATATTTAAAAACAACATTCAAAACAAAATATTTTAAAGTATCCAAAACATCAACAAAAAAAATTGTCTAAAATAAGGCACAAAATATCCATAAATAGTGAGTAAGGACGGGGGCCAAAATATCAAACACTTGGTCCTCAAGCACCTGTATTTGCCTTGTCATCAGGGTTTTAGGCCTCGATATCCTCCTCAATGGTCTGAGCTACAGCTGCATGCGAGCTACCCTCTCCCTGTGTAGGTCGATGCTCCTGGTCTCTCTGTATAGCTACCATGAGTAGTGACTCCTACCCCACTCATCTGGTATCGGCTCCTCTAGTGCCACTACCTCATCATCAGTCATGGGCCTCTTCTGGCTCATCATTAGGTTGTCACTCTCGAGGAACCTCTTCCTGTGGGCATGTGGGCAGTTATCACACAGATCAAATACATCATCGCCCATCGGTATTAGCTCAAGGACTGCTATCAGGGCTGCTAACATCTGCAGTAAGTCAGCCTTGAACTTGGCTAACTCCACTGTAACAACAATCATGTCAGCGTGCCTAGTATCCTTGAGCCTCCTCTGGACCCTTGTCATGGCCCAACTAAGGCCTAAATGTGACACGATGAATGGAGAACCCGAAAGAACCCCAAACAAGCCTGTTAGCCTATCATTACACATACTTGATTATAGAAGTAATTAAATAGCATTGAAAGAATAGAAATAATGGTAAAGGGACTAAGGGAAAATTTTTGTAATATAAAAATCAAGAGACAAGAGAGTTAAGGCTCATAGCATAATTACACATCATGTCTAACAACACCTCTACTACATAGATACTTAGCGGAGGCCAAGACAAGAAGCTGGGATCACACTCATAGTCAACATACATAAAAAAAAGAGTCTTATACATAGAATAAGATCAAAGACATCGCCCTCGGAATGGAAAACTCACCAACTAGCTTGATTAGATATCTCTAGCCACAAGGAGGAGGGTGATGACTAAATGGAGCTCCGATCCCTATATGGTAACATCATGTAGACATAAAGTATGCGTTAGTATGTTTAAAGGTCCTAAGTATGTAGGATGTAATGCAACAAGAGATAGGCAACATAATCGAAATGCATAATCATAAGCAACAGATAGCATAATAACAATATGAGATATATGAATGATGTTTGAAGTCAAACATGCTTGTATAGAACATATTATATATATAAGAAGATACCATCATCATAGACCAAGCATCCTAGTACTAAGAATCCAAGGCTTAGCATCCCCTTAGAGGGTGATCAAGGTATATACCCCCAATCGATAGATGGACTTCATACCCTCTATCATAGTGGAGAAGGTATCAACCCCTTAACTTGGTTAATGGACTTCACATTCTCTATCATAGTGGTCAAGGTGTCAACCCCTTTACATGGTTAATGGACTTCACACCCTCTATCATAGCGGTCAAGGTATCAGACCCTTAACATGGTTAATGGACTTCACACCCTCCATCATGTTGGTCAAGGTATCAAACCCTTAATATGGTTAATGGACTTCACACCCTCCATCATAGTGTTTAAGGTATCAACCCCTTAACATGGTTAATGGACTTCACACCCCCCATCATAGTGGTCAAGGCAAGCACCCTCTCAACAAGGTATGGTTAACATGCATCCCTAGGGATACTTTTAAAGAAAGCATCATAATACTACATTACTTTCATCACCATAAAGGCATATATCTCATATGCCAAGGATTGGGCATTCAATAACCCAAGAATCCATAACCGAACATTTTATCAAACACTTGGTGGGTATGTAATACTAGTGTAAAACCATGCAATTCAAGAGTGTAATCATGCTAGTAAATTCAATGTAAAGCCATCAATAGATCTTGGTAACACCCTCAAGCAATATACATCAAAATCCTTCATCAAATCTCACGTTGGCATTATACCTGGGCGCGACTAGGTTATTCAAGCGGTCCAGGATTTGGCGTATACCTGGGCGCGACTCGATAATTCAAGCGGTCCAGGATTGATATGTTGATATTGTACCTAGGCACGACTTGATAATTCTCATAATTTCATCAAATCCCAACATAGTGTGCAGTGAAATTCATAATAAGTAAGATCCATGAGTAAATCAACTTTAAATCATGCAATTATAGGTAAAAGAAAGCTTGGGCACCATGGGTGGAAGGACCCAATGGTTGAAACCCATGTACCCTGATTTTGGAGTATCCTTAAAGAAGGTTGGAAATGGAGAGTTGGAGCTTGATTAAATTTCTTGAATCCGGAAGTGAGTTTGCAACACTTGATTTTGAGTGAAATAATAGTCTAAGTGTTTGAGAGGGTTTTGGGGAATGTCTTGTATAATATAAAGGTGAAATATGTCTAAGAATAAGTATTTTCATGCATCGGAACACTTAGGCCCAAGACTCAAAACCCTTGGACTGGACTAAAAAAATTGAACAGAAAATACACCGAGGCACGTCACGCCAAGAATGCGCCTGGACACTAGAATTTGCAATCTTGGGATTTTTGAATTTTGCTATGATTGCTCTAAAATTGGTTTTAAACCTATTCCCAACTCAATTGACCCGCTGAACAAGAATATGAAGTCGGATTTTTGAAATAACATACAGATTTTGAGATATATGGAAATTACGACTCCGGGCGTTTCTGAGGCACATTTTGGGCACTTTTGGGATCGTTTCAATGGGAACATTCATCCCCGAATATCAAAGAAATGTACAAAGGAAATTTAACCAAGAAAATTTCAAACCATATGAGGATGCGACAATGCACTTAAACATCATTTCAAAAATCTCAACTTAAGTATAAAAATCATCATGAACTTGTCAACATAAACATGAATGCATGCGAATGACATAGGGTCTGGAAATAGGACTGGAAATCATAAAAAGGACTTGACATGTTATGATACACTTGAGTAGAATGAAAGATATATGGATATTGCTCCTCCATGCCCGCTCGGCTTCTCGAGAGGCACTTTCGACTTGACGATTCCTCCAAAGGGCTTTGACGAACACCACATCCTTATTAATAATCTTTTTCACCCTTCCATCCAATACCTCCACCGGAACCTTCTCCTAAGCCAACTTATCTCCCTCATCACCCACAACTTCAAAGAGTCCTATAACACTTGAATTACCAACACATCCCCTCAACCTAGAAACACGAAGAACTGGACGAACCATTACCATATACTTAGGAAATTCTCATTTGCATGTAACCTCATCAATCCTACTCAATACTCTGTAAGGACCTACAAACCTTAATCCAATTGCTAACCTTAAACACACATAGTCCACTTGGTACCATAAACCATCATCTCTCCTTGGGAGACAACTTACACTCTACCACCCTTTCACTCAAAACTTCCAACTCTAATAAGGCAGAATCAAGGCCTTGCTTAAACTAGATATCTTCAACCAAAGATGATTTGGAACCATTATGAACCTATACTACCACTCTCAACTTCATCCATCCTAACTCCTAATCTAGCCAACTGATGGACCTCTTTAGTGACCTCCTCGCCATCATCATCCACATATGCTAGGCTATCCATAGGCACCCTACTTAGTGCATCAACCACAACATTAGCCTTACTGGAGAATAATGCACACTCATCTCATAATTCTTGAGGAGTTTTAACCACCTTCTTGGTATCCTCCTTACCTATCACATTTAGCAAACCATATCTCATCCCCTAAGACTTGCAACACTACCCCCAAATGATTCACAAGCTCTAAATAAATCAATGATCTACCACTAGAGGCCACCACGAACAAGCCAAGGTAGGGTTTTAAGACCCTATTCATGAAACCCATAAATATAGCCGGTGCAGAAGTCTACCAAAGAACTCTACCAATACTCAAAATGCACACTCCTAATCTGAAAGGACACTTTGGGATATTACCTACCTTCATCCTCATTTGGGGGACAAAACCCGAACCACAAATCAATCTTAGAGAAATGACTAGCCTATTGTAGTTGCCAAATAGATCATTCATCCTTAACCATCATATTACAACTTTATGGATCCTACACCCATTGGAATATAATAGGCATGTAGCCAAGTGACCCTAATATTTCTAACCTATCTAACCAAATTCAACCAAAATCATAAGACAAGACTTTATGCAACAAAAACATGGAGTAACCCTTATAAGCCTTTCTAGCACCAATGAACTCACACAACAAAATCTTTCTAGCAACAAAAATAATAATGAAAGGAATAGAGAACCCCTAAAACCATCAAAGCATGCACAATAAAATAAAAAAGAACCTTGAACTTACCTGTAGAATATCGGGCACCTCATCTTCTCTTTGTCTCCCTTGAAGGGCATAGAACCGATTACGCCTTGGAGCATCTCCTTGATCAACATTACCACCTCTACCCTTGTTGCGCCTAAGAGGATAATCTATTATCTTGTGACCTATCTCATCACAACCATAACAAGTATTGGTTTTCTTCAAGCATGGGCCATGGTGGCATCTATCACACTTTGGGCACCTAGCATAAGGTATCATACCACCATAACCTTTGGGTCTTTGGAACTTTTCTTCACCATGGGCCCTCTTGGCCTCTCTACCCTTCTCTTTCTCACCTTTTCCTCCTTCAATTGTTCAGCATGTCATCAAGCTGGACAAATTAATGTCAACAATAAACATTACAGATTGACGCTCCTCGTTCACCAAATCAAATACACCCATTACAAACTTATTTATTCTCAAACTCGGATTGGCCACCAAGTGGGGAGCATACTTAGAAAATTAGTTGAACTTAAGGGCATACTCCCTCACACTCATTAACCTTTGCTTTAAATTCATAAACTCTATCACCTTGGTCTCCCTAAGCTCAGGAGGGAAGAATCGATTAAGAAAGACCACTTTGAACTCCTCCCACAGCACCATATTATTGTTCCCCTTCTCCTCCTTTCATTGAGTAAATATATTTGTGCCACCCCTTGACTTGATAAGCCTCCAACTCCATCTTCTCTTCTAATCTAACTCCCATGATAGCCATCACTTTATAAACCTCATCAATGAACTCTTGGGGGTCCTCAGCTATTTTAGAACCATAGAACTTCAGTGGGTTCATCCTCATAAAGTCCTTTACACTAGATGCCAGTGTAGTAGGTTGAAAAGCTTGGGACCTTTGGTTGATTGGACAAGCCACAATTTGAGCTAGTAGAGTGAGAGCATCTCGGAACTCTTCATTACCCGATCCTCTATCTTGAGGAACGAAAGTGGTCGGTTGTTCCTCGGTAGTACAGGCTCTTCTTCCTCTTGTGCTAGGCATGATCTAGCATATAAAAGAACAATCATTAGGGGGTAAAACCTTACCTCAACTCTATAGCATGACATTAACCATGAAGAAGGGAAACATTTTCTAAAATGCTTCATAGCCTCTTACTCATAGTTGTGGTGCACAAACAACCATGAATAAGAATCTAATCGACTCAGTGTGTTGGACTTTGAGGATCTAACAATATAGTACTCTGATACCAACTTTGTCACGACCCAAACTAGGGCTGGGATATGCCACAATGAATGGAAAAACCGAAGGAATCCCAAACAAGCATCTTAGCCTATCCTTACACATCCTTGGTCACGAAAGCAATTAAATAGCATTGAAAGAATAGAAATAAGGGTAATGGGACTAAGGGGAAACTTTCATAATAAAATAATCAAGAGATAAGAGAGTCAAGGCTCATAGCATAATTACACATCATGTTCAACAATACCTCTACTACATAGATACTTAGTGGAGGCCAAGTCAAGCAACCGGGCTCACCCTTATAGTCAATATACATCAAAGAAAAGAGAGAGTATTAATATATAGTATAAGATGATAGACTTTTCCCTCGAAATGGAAGACTCACCAACTAGCTTGATTAGATATCTCTAGACATGTAGAGGAGGGTGATGACCAAATGGAGCTCCGATCCCTACATGGTAACATCATATAGGCATAGAGTATGTGTTATTACATTTGAATGTACTAAGTATGTATGGTGCAATACAATAAGAGATAGGCAACATAATCAAAATGCATAATCATGAGCAATAGATAACATAACAACAATATGACATATACGAATGATGCTTGAAGTAAAACATACTTGTATAGAGCATATTACATATATAAGAAGAGACCACCATCATAGGCCAAGTATACTAGTAGTCAGAATCAAAGGCTTAGCACCCCTTGGGTGATCAAGGTATATACCCCTCAATCAGTAGATGGACTTCACACCCTCCATCATAGTGGTCAAGATATCAACCTGTAACACCTCACATTTGATAATGCTAGTACTATGCAAATGAAACTTGAGATGGTTACTTACTTTGTTTGAATTTGCAAGCTAAACGGAGATGAGGTCCAACTTAGCATTTGTCAAAGTCCGAGTATGAATAAAATTCTTGTTAAGAGTGTAACTCTAACCTATGTCTTAGCATCCTAAATGGACTATGCTTACAGCCCAAGATAAAGAATAAGAAGATCCCAAAGTCTTGATAACCCATTTGTCTTATTGGACCCAAATTAAGTGAATAAGAATTTAGGAAATTGGGTAGCCAAGGCCCATCCAATTTGAGACCCATTTTGGCCAAAATATGAAGTCCAAGCTGCAGCATATCCCACTTGGTAGCATGGGTAAAGACTTCGTCAAAACGCTATAGTAAAGTCATCCAAAATATTCCTTAAACAAGAGAGTGAAAGCAGCCAAGTCATTTTACCCTTTGGAAATTTTAGCTTTCCCCAAATCCTCTCATCTTCTCTCATCTTCACCTCACAAGAAAACTCTCTAGAATTCTTGAAGGAACCTTGGATCTTGAAGGCTAAGGTAAGTGGAATTGCCCATGTAATTGTTATACTTATTCCATGAAAAACAAGATCTATATGTTAGTATTTTTTATGTGTAAGAAGACGTGGAAATAGTTTGGTTAAAGTCGGAAAATGTTTGGAACTATCGACGTCGAAATATAGTGAAGGGATGTAACGTTATGCTGCCCATTTGTATGTTGTGTAGAACTATTGTATGTTCTATTTTTTGTGCAGTTATAAGGCTGTTAAGGCACTTAAATGGGCTGCCTATGATATGTGTATGATGATGTGTATTAGAAAATATATTTAGGGGCGAAAAGGTTGAAAGAACACACTTGGGTTTATGATTTCACACTTGCTGCCTATGTGTTGTATTTCTATGAGTTTGGGCTGCCAAGATGTATTTATTGGCTGCTAATACTAGTTTTATCACCTACTATGTTATAGATATATGTGTTGTATTTCTATGAGTTTAGGCTGCCAAGATGTATTTATTGGCTGCTAATATGTTGAAGATAAATATTTGGAGTAAGGAAAGGTTGTCTTGAGGTAATAGCAAGATTGTACAATGAGGTATGTAAGTCTACTTGAATTCATATTATTGGCATGAAAAATAGATCCCTCATTAGTACATGAAGGCACTTACCAACTCCTACTCAACTGTTAATTATGTCTCAACTCTTTCATATGTTCATATGATTCCATATATAGTCACTTCAAATACGCACATATACTTGAATACCAATATAGACAAAATCATTCTAGCGAATAAAGTTAATGAGTTGTTCTACCTCTTATGCATTTCATTATTTGTGCAATGTACTCTTTTCATTGTCATATTGTCTTGTATGGTTATCTACATGTCACATGTTGCCTATACAGTTCTACAACTCCAATATTGTGACAGTGTAACGTACTCCTTTCATTGTCATATCATCTTGTATTGTTATTTATATGTCATATACTGCCTACACAGTTCCACAACTCCAATATTGTGACCACCAAAAGATCATATCAAAGGTAATTGAAAGGTAAAGTATATTGCTTATAGATAGGTGGTAGTCCGAGGGGTGGAAGAATCACCTAGCCAGGGATGATCCTATCACGGGGGGTAGAGGATCTCGCATATGAAGAATATTGCTTAAGATAGGTGGTAGCCCGAGGGGTGGAAGCATCACCTAGCCAGGGATGATCCTATCACGGGGGTAGCCCAAAGGGCTAAAGAAGAGCCTAGCCAGGGACGAACCTGATTCAATTACCACTGATCAATTGGTTATTTACAGTAAATGCTGTACACAGATTCTACAGTAAAGGTAAAGTGATATAAAAAATATAAAGTACATTATCCCACAATATAACAAAAGGTGGTCTCTTATCCTATACCAATGCATTGTTTCATTTGAGTTATTATCTCATATACAGAATGTCCAGCCTTATATACTCAATATATTATTTCGTATTGACGTCCCTTATGGGGGACCTACATTTCATGCTACAGGTATAGGTGTTAGTGGATCACTTTAGTAAGAGTACAGGACATCCAACTGCTAATAGCAAGCTCCAGGTTGCTTCGGAGCTTTGTGTGTCTAGAGTTGTATTTGTGTATTTTTGGGCTTGTCATTACTGCTTTCTTCAATGAAGGCACGTTGAACATAGAGATCTCTTATAAAATATATAGATAATACATACATATATGTTGGTTCTCCTGAGCCTTATCGGTAATGGGTGCCGATCCGCCTTAACAGGATTTGGGGCGTAACAAAAGTGGTATTAGAGCGGGTCATCCTAGGGAGTCTATAAAGTCATGTCTATGTAGAATCTTGTTTATTGATGTGTTGTGCACCATATTTATAAGTAGGAGGCTGCGTGACATTTAGGAGTTGTTACTTTTGTTTCATTCTTTAGATCGTGCCATGGTGTCAAGTGTAATAGGTCTATTATGTCTAATTCTTGAAATGTTTTCTTACAGCAAGTATGCCTGTAACCGGGAAAAACAAAGCTAAAGGGAAGAAAGTAAAAAGGGTGGTTAATATGCCTAGGCAAGTGAGATGATGAAATGAGGCTCAAGACGAGTCTCCCTCTCAGACGTCTCCCACTCATCCAACTCCTGATGAACCCGGGAGTAGTGAAATTCCAAGAACCACCTATTGATGCTACTGTGCAAAACCTAAGAAATGTTGTTCAATTATTGATAAGTATAGTTGCCAGCCAAAGTCAAAGGCAAGAAGGTCCAGTTGTAGGCACAGGTGGTGCGAAGGGGGGGGCTGGTACGGGGGGGGGGGGTTTCCTTAATTTGGACCCTCCATCATTCACCGAGTCAGATCCTAATGAAGACCCCCAAGACTTTATTGATCAGATATAGCATACTTTGGATGTTATGAATGTGAGTGGTACAGAAGCTATTGAATTAGCGACATATATGTTGAAAGGTATAGCCATATTGTGTTATGAAGCTTGGAAGCAATATAAGGGTATAGATGCATCTCCAACTACCTGGGAAGAGTTCAAAGAAGCATTTCTTGACCATTATTTGCCCTTGGAGATTCGAGAGGCCCAGGAAGATCAATTCTTAAACCTCCACCAGGGGAATATGAGTATGAGGGAGTGTAGCCTTCAATTTAATTCAGGCAAATCAGTTCTTAAATCTCTATCAGGGTAATATGAGTGTGAGGGAGTATAGCCTTCAATTTAATTCCCTATCCAGGTATGCTCCTAATATGGTTGCTACTATGGTAGATAGAGTTCATCGGTATGTGGATAGATTGGACACGTATCTGGTCAGAGATTGTACTATTGGTTCATTAAATAAAGACATGGATATAGAAAGAATGCAAGCCTTTGCACAGAAACTGGAGGATCAGAGGTAGTGGAGAAGAACATAAGAGCTACAAAGGGCACAATCTAAGAAGTCCAGGTTTGTAGAGTAGTATACACCATCCCAAAGTGAACTTAGGCCTCAGTCTTCTAATAGGCCACCTAGGCCTTAACTATCATACTCTGCAGCCAATGCTCCCCCACAACTTCAGAGGTCTGGGAGAAATTAGTATGGTCCTTGAAATGAAGGGCAAGGTGCCCGGACAACGGGGTATTTAGCAGGCTAGCAAATAACCCATATGCTGCCTTGTAGATAATATGGAAGAATTCATTCGGGTATATGTTGTGTTCAGACAAATGTTTGTTATTGGTGTGGTGCACCAGGGCATATGATAAGAGATTGCTCGATGACGCGTATGGGTAATGGAGTACAATCCACTGGGTTAACTATTGCATTATCATCGTTAGTTCCTCCATTAAACAGGGGTCAATAAGCACCTATGGGTCATGGTTGAGGTGTTAGGGGGCAACTAGCTCTAGCGGAGTCCAAAATCGCACGTATGCACTGGAGAGTCGACACAATTTGGAAGCTTCAGCTGATGTGGTCACAGTTATATTGTCTATCTTTTCATATAATATGTATGCTTTAATTGAGCCTGGTTCTACACTATCATACATTACCCCACTAGTTGCTGGGATGTTTAAAAGGGCACCCAAATTATTGAACAAACCATTTGAGGTGTCCACGCTAATTGGTGAATCTATTATGGCTAGAAGGGTTTATTGTGACTGTGTAGTAGCTGTTTGTGATCATGACACTTTGGCTGACCTTATTGAGCTAGAAATGGTGGACTTTGATGTTATAGTAGGTATGGACTGGTTAGCTTCTTGTTATGCCACCGTGGATTGCCGAACTAAGAGAGGGTATTTTCACTTTCCCAATGAGGCAGTCCTTGAATGGAAAGGCAATGTTGGGGCACCAAAGGGTAAGTTCATATCTTATTTTAAAGCATGAAAAATGATAGCTAAGGGGTATATATGTCATCTAGTGAGAGTAAGGGATATGGAGGCAGAATCACCAACTCTTCAATCAGTTATAGTGGTAAAGGAATTTGTTGATGTGTTCCCCGAAGAATTTCCAGGTTTACCTCCAGTACGAGAGACAGATTTTGGTATTGACTTACTTCCAGGTACTTAACATATTTCTATTCCTCCATATAGAATGGCCCCCGTAGAATTACGTGAATTAAAAAAGCAGTTAAAAGACTTATTGGAGAAAGGTTTTATAAGAC